>ML786129.1:152742-173981 GCA_009831015.1 Picea engelmannii
GGTCTTTCTGCTTGGTTCTAGACCAAGAACCCCAGTCATCTACTGGGGGCCCTCACAAGGGTCTTTTTCCATGGCTCTCACTACTTGGTCTCATACCAAGAAACCCCAGGAGTGTGTTGGGGGCCCTAGTCTACAGCTAAGGTCTTTTCCATCCTCAGGAGAATGGCTCTTGCAGCTGCATTAATTTCAACACAGCAGCCCTATTGTTCCTTGCCTCAGTTCCTGTGTGCAGAACAGAGAGCCTCTTGGTGAAGTGCAGCAGTTATATAGACAGAGGTAGAGAGCGTATGCATGTCCCAGCCTTAGAGAACACCAGATTTAGCTTTTCTTTAATTAGAAATTGCCTTCCAGATTTAGTTTTCTTTTCCAGAATTAGAAAGTGCAGTATATCTCTAAGTTCAGGTGCAGTTCCAGCTTAGAACAGGTTGGCTTTCGTTATTTTAGAAAGTGTTTTCTGAGTGTGAGCACCATTTCTAATTTTGGACAAAAGCACGTGAGCTAGAGGTGTTCCAGTTTTAGCTAGGCGCTGATTTCTAAGCAGCCTTCATATTATATACCTGGGCATGCTATTCTAGGCAGCAAGTTGAATTAGGTTTTGTCTTCCTAGCCTAGGCACGCCATAGGGGTGGTAATCAATCTATTTTTTTATACTCTAGCCATTCTTACTCTATAAAAAAATGCCAGGATGAGTGTACAAGACATTCAGTTTTCAGTAGAAGTCAGAGTTATACAATATGGTTTTGAGCTTATTGCATTGTAATTTCTGTTTTACCGAGTTAATAGACAGATGAGTGATTGACAGTTCAGATTTGCATTTGCTGTTCATATTTTTCAGTATGATGTGTTTGTAGAATCTGGCATTCAGATTTCGCAATTTTGATTGGTAGGTGTTTATCAGCTTTAAGTTTGCTAGATTTATGGTTTGAATTTCTGGGTGTGGAATCTGCTTACCATGATCTCAAATTTTAACAGAAGACAATTCTGTACACCAGCGAGAGAGAGAGAGAGAGAGTTAACACAATTAATGTAAATGAAATAAAACAACCTTATTAATCATAGATCTTGAGTCTTGAACTTCAGAAAACTGCAATGCATGTGTTTTAGAGAGAGAGAGAGAGAGAGAATGTAACATAAAACAAACTTATTAATCATAGCTCTTGAGTCTTGAACTTCAGAAAAGTTCCATGCATGTGTTTTACAGAGAGAGGCAGAGGGTGTACCATAATATAAGATTATTAGAGAGAAATTACAATGACTGGAGGCAATCTACAAATAGATTGAAAGCATTCATCTATGCAAATTGAACTTCAAGAAAGGCAACTTGAGCTTCAAAAGAGCTGTGTGTGTGCACAAGAGAGAGAGAGAGAGAGAGAGAGAGAGAGATCACAAACATAACACAAGATAGGAAGATTAATCTGATTAGATATAGAGAAAAGCTCACTACTGTAGTAAAATTAACAAAATGCAGTTTTGAAATATAAAAAAGATCTGTGTTTGTCTTCTGCATAAATGCATCATTGTCACTACGTTTGTGTCTGTAAAATAAAGAGATAACACAAGTATATAACAACATTATCTGAATTCCATAGTGCATAGTCATACAATCACAAAGAGCAACTTGAACAAAGCAGATTCATACCATTTCCATTCTCTAGTCGCAAAATATGATTGGAAAGTACTTTGTTCATCTCAAACATGTCAATTGAATCCTTTCTGAATACCGAGCGTAATTTGTCATCACACAGTATTTTTCGCCTGTTTTGTGGATCTTGCAAATCATTTTCCCTAATGTAAACCCAAAGTTGCTTGACAACCTAGCCGCATGATTCATCCAAACCAAAACAACAGAAGTCAACAAATGCAATCATACATACTCAAACATTTGAAAAACTGATACTTTTATGTGGAAAGTAAACAATAGTCACGTTGGCACAAAGACTACTAACCTGGGTCCTGGATAACTCAGATACCCCAAGGACTGACTGTAGCTCGGGAGAAAGACCACATAACTTGTTGAAGCCACCTCCTGTTCCCTTTCTGCTCTTTTCTTTATTTGAACTGTACCAAGATTGGAAAGCTAAAGTTATGTAACACAACATTAATAGAATTGCAGCCACTATATCAAATCATCATCTAGAGCAATGTTTTAAAAACCGAAACCGGAACCGGTCGAGGGTCCCACCTGAACCGGAACCAGAACCAGTAATAAACCGATCGAACCGGTTTTTTAAAAAATACATTAAATATTTAAATTTTAACGAAAAAAATATATTTTTAAGATTTTAAATCATGTTTCCAAAGCATTAGAGACAATTAGAGACAACATATCCAAACTATGCTCGTGAATATATCAAAATGACACCAAGTGCAATACATATCTAGAGATCGGAACATAAATACATAATCAATGAGGCTCTAAATGGCCTCTATAACATCAAATAACATACTAAGTTAGAGTCACTGATACTATATGTGGGAATGCCAATGAAAAATACAAAATAGCCATAGGGTAGATACTAGAACCGTAGATGGAAGAATCTCATAGCTCATGAGCCGTGATTGTCAGTAGTCCTCCATGTCATAATCATCAAGATTGGCATCACTACCACTGCTCTCTCCTCCATCCTCCTCCTCATCCTCCCCTATATCCAATGCAATCCGTACATTTGTTGATGTGGACTCTGGAGGATGACCCCTCAAGAAGATCACCATCATCAAAAGTGACCGGCTCTAGCTTGTATATAAGATGGAGGTTGGTGAGCACATACACTACTAAGTCACAGGACACGACGACAAACTACAAAGAGAAGAGTTCAATAGAAGAGTTTATACTTGAGTGAAGGGTACATTTTTACAGGGGTCGTGACAAAAGAGTTCAACAATCAATGCCAGCAACATCCAGGTACATAAAGGGCTTGGTTCTCTTGATTAAATGTCAGTTCCATACCCTCATACATGATAGAATCCAGTGGAAACATTGCAATCTTGAAATCCTGCTGAATTTTGAATGGGACCTAAAATTCTACTTTCTCCATATGAAGTCCAAYGAGGTTGGAACCACTCTCAAACATCCTGAAACAATTAATGGTAATGTTAAAAATTTAAGTAAAAGGATGAAAATGAAAGATAAAGGAGAATGTCACTTTTAATTACTAGGGTGGGTGAAATGGAGGGGGTGGGGACCTCTTTAAATAGCATTAATAAGGCAAAATAACCCTCGGCTGCACACCAAAACACCTTACAACTCCAACTTGCATGAGAAAACATGAGCCAAGTACTTCTCTGTTACTTAGGTTTTAGGTTTTAGGTGGTTTTAGAGGGTTTTAGGTTTATGGGACCAAACCGGCCGGTTTATGACCAAACCGACCGGTTTATGACTAAAAACCGTTGAACCGGAACCGGAACCGGCCGGTTTGACCGGTTTGATGGTCGACTGGTTCAAACTGGTCAATAAACCAGCCGACCGGGCCGGTTTATTGACCAGTTTGAACCAGTCGACCATCAAACCGGTCAAACCGGCCGGTTCCGGTTCCGGTTCAACGGTTTTTAAAACACTGATCTAAAGAATACCCTTTTAATCTGGATCTTCATCCATGTATTAGCCCATACAGGCCTGAGGGGTTAGCTCAATCAATTGTTGCCAATGTCACTGGGAATTTGGCTAGTTCCARGCCAACAGGTGCCCAGTTCGAATCCMCCTTGGTTAGGTGCACTAGTCTACGCCAATGGGTTACTAGGGATGCCATCCAGAAATGTGGAGAACCATCCATTGGGTTTCCCCACAAGGATTWCTTTGAAAACATTTTTTGAAAACACCCATACACTTTAGAAATGTGAACCAGWGAGATATAGAATCTTAGACATTCAAGGAAAAAGGAATATTTACTGTAGATGCAATATATTATAATACAGGGACAATAATAAAACAACAGAGCCAAGATCTTAAGGAATCATTTTAACGCAAGATCTGTTTAATTAGCTTCATGTGCTACTTATTGACTAGTCAATAAGTCATGAAAGGATGATTATGTGTGTTGTTTCTGACATACAAATTTGATTATATGCAATTGTAGGTTTATGGACTCTAGTTACTTGAATCGCATTAGATAAAAAATCACACAATAGAAAAACACACATCACCAAAAGAAAATTTTGCTAAAGTTTAGGAGATATAATACATCATACACAAAACCAATCTATATAAATAACCGCAAAAACATATGACACCAAATGAAAATGATTCAACTATATAACATGCATCGGCATATTCACTTTGATATAAAGAGAATTAAATAAATCAGAAGATATTTTAATATTAATCAAGATATACAGAGATCAGAAAACCTTGCAAGTTGCAACAGAACCCAGAATTCTAAACCAAAGACTGGAAATAGGTTGGTATATGTAGTAATTAATGGCAAATTAATATCTTACTCAGTCCACAACATCTGCGACTTATTGAATGCTGCCCAAGAAAAGTGAAAACTATGAAAAGCAGGGAGCAGACATTTCATTGCCTAGTCACCAACTCACTTGCTTGTGCTCCCCGCGTGTAGGACAAATTGACCAAAGGAGGAAACTGCAACTGTCATGGCAAGTTCAGTTCAGTAGTAGCACTTCAAAACCCAACAAAAGTATCAAGTTGGCCATACTGGGATAATGTCCATGTTCCAAGACTTTTCGCCAGCCATCCAACACAATAATCCAATCATTCAATCATTACATCAAACTTCTTAGTAAAAGCCTATGTATATCTCCAAAATTAAAGTTAAAAATTTTATAGGTTAATCTGAACTTCCATGACACAAGCAGCTTTTGATTCCAACCTTATGATATCTTAAAGTTCAAAACCCATTTTGATCTTTGCCATGACAAAGTAAAAGATAACAAGGCCTAGAAGTAAAAATACTGTATGGCCAATTCATTCTATTTTCTAACATTTAAATCTAACAAATTTGGTAAAGATTTGAGGCAAATGCATCCAGTAACAACTTAGCTCTATCACTAAATATCAACTCAGTCAATATCTGACAATGTTGCATTTCATATTCCTTCATCAAAAGCACTGGAGGGGGATTAAGTATTAATGTTGAATGAAATTCCATCATAGGGATATGCCCAATGACGAAAGAACAAATTTTTAATCAAATGATCTTTTTCACTAAAAGAGAGAATACAGATCTTCCAAACAACTGAAAAATAATTGCACCATTACAATATATTGATCCGAAACAAAAGAACGATAAGATCCTAAGGATGTTCCAAGAACTCAACAGCATCAAATATTTACCAGTGTACAAATAAATTCAATAGACAGCAGAAAGGATTCAAGCCCAACTAAAACCTCCATTAAAAATAATGGACATTGTGTTCATTACAGTGTAGCCCTGTGGGGTGTCCTTCACAAAGGCAAACAAATTTATCAAACTCTTGGTTTAAAACCATTCTATAATTGAAATTATTTTTGAGTTAAAGCACCAATAAATAAGTGAAAAGCACCGAGATTACAGGTTCTGCATGGCTTTTAGAAACAAAAATTCCATAGTTCAAATTGTTACTCCAAATACTTCTGCAACCTGTACTAAGTTGTCTGCAACAGCACAGGTTGAAATATGTACAAAACCCTGAGTCTTGGAGACAACATAATATGGGAAGTTGGTTTATATTTGACAGGCCAGGTAAGGGCAGAAATGTGTAACCCCACACTTGATAATTTCATTAACATGGAAGCTCAATAAATATACATTTAGATGACTGTTGGTCTTCCCCTTCCGGGTGACTCTTCTTGTCACCTACAACTCTTCACATTCATATTATTTATAATAATATTTACAGATTACCATAATCCAAGGATTATGGTATTCAACACTCCCCCCCCCCCTTAATCATAAGGAGTGTTTGTGAGTCCAAGCATCATTCTCAACTTTTCAAATTTTTCTCTTCCAAGCGCTTTGGTGAAGATGTCCACAATTTGCTCATTTGTGGAACAATGTTTCAAGTGAGGAGTCTTGGCCTCTACATGATATCGAATCAGGTGATACTTTGTGTTGATGTGCTTAGTTTGATCATGGAATCTGGCAATCTTGGCCAACTTGATTGCAGAAGTATTGTCAACTAGAAGAGGAGTAGAATTCACCTGTTTCTCCTGCAAATCCTCAAGTATTTTCCTAAGCCACACAATCTGCTTTGTTGCTTCTGCAGCTGCCACATATTCTGCCTCTGTTGTGGAATCTGCTGGAACTGATTGGTTGCGTGATCTCCAGGAAACAGCTGCCGATCCAAGACTCGTGAGATAGCCTGAAGTTGACACTCCATTTTCTTTATCCCCAACAAAATCTGAATCAGAATACCCATTTAGGTTAAAGTCATCCACCTTATAGAGTACTTGAGTCCATAATCTTGAGTTGCCTTCAAGTGTTTTAGAAATCTTTTGCAACAGACCAATGTCCTTCACAAGGTTTTTGCATGAACCTGGAAAGAATCCCAACAACAAATGAAATATCTGGTCTAGTGGTGGTAAGGTAGATAAAACTTCCCACAAGCTGTCTGTACTTGGTTGCATCCTAAAATCCATTCCCTTCTTTTGATGTGAGCTTCAAATTCTGTTCCATCGGAGTAGAGACGGGGTTACACTCAGCCATGCCAAACTTGTTCAACAATTCTCCAATGTACTTATTTTGGGAGATGAATATGTACTTTGGATTTTGAATCACTCCAATACCCAAATAGTAGTGAAGATGTCCCAAATCTATCATCTCGAAACCTTTCATCAACTCTTTCTTTATGGATGCAATATAACTTTCATTTTTCCCTATTATCAACATATCATCTACATACACTACAAGATATACCACAGTTTTTCCAACTTTCTTGACAGCATCGTCAGGATTGAAGTGCTTGAAATTCAATTTCAGAAGATGCTCAGTTAGCTTTTCATACCAGGTCGCGGAGCTTGTTTCAAGCCATATAAGGATTTGATGAGCTTGCACACTTTCTCTTCTTGTCCCTTCACAACAAAAACTTCTAGTTGAGACATGAAAACATTCTCTTTCAAGTCTCCATTCAAGAAAGCAATCTTCACATACATTTGATGAACTTTCCATCCATTATGTGCTACCAAGAAAAATAGAGTACCATTTTGTTGTGGAGCCAAAAGTCTCCTCATAATCAATACCTTCTTTTTGTGCAAATCCTTTTGCCACGAGCCTTGCTTTGTGCTTGTCAAGTGAGCCATTTGATTTGTACTTGTTATTGAATACCCACTTGCATCCAATTAGTTTGGTTCCGAATGGAGGGTCCACCAACTTCCACATCCCATTCTTGATGAGAGCATCATACTCCTACATGGCTTCTTTCCACTCATCATGAGAAGTGGCTTCTTCAAAGGAAGTTGGTTCAAAGTTAGTAGATAAATTCAAATCACAATCATTTGAAGCATCCATATCATCTATATCACTTGAATTTGAATTATCTACATCACCTCCATCTTGTCATGAGGAACTTCTAGTTCCTGTCTTTCCGACCTCATCAAGATGAACACTTTCAAGTGTTTTTATGAGCCATTTTGGCAGACCTTTCTGAGATGGTCCAAATTGCTCGACGGATTGAGATGGTGTTGAATTCTCATCAAGACTCGACCTTCCAATCCTATCAATCACATCATCCAAATGAACTTCAAGTTCTGATGAAGTCGTTGGAACTTCTTCATGAGGGGGAGATGGTGCTTCAAAAGGACATTCCAAAGATTGATCCAAGATAGGGATCCCCCCTTCAAGATGTGGAATCTCATCATCAAATTCATGATATGTCTTTACATCAGTAAATGTGTCCAAATGATCAAGTTGCCTCTCAACAATTTTGTTATTCTTGGAGGATTCAAGAAAAATTACATTTCTGGAAAGAATGAATTTCTTGTTCACCTCATCGTAAAGACAATATGCCTTCGTGGTATTTGAGTACCCCAAAAAGATGCACTTTCGACTCCTTGCATCAAGCTTGTTTCTTTTCTCCTTAGGAATTAAGACATAGCAAGTGGAACCAAAGACTTTGAGATGCCTCACCAAAGGAATGTGACCATACTACATTTCATAAGGAGTCCCATTTTCAAGAGCATGAGATGGACACTTGTTTTTCACATAAATTGCACAAGGAATGAACCATATTTAGGAAAGTCTTGTTCATTCTTTCAGCTATACCATTCTGTTGAGGATTGTATGGAATTGTGGTTTGATGTTTGATCCCATGTTGGCGTAGATAGTTTTCAAATTCATTAGATGTATATTATCTTCCACTATCAGTGTGAAGATAGCCAATACGAGACTGAGCTTCATTTTGGATCCATACATGAAAATTTTTAGAAGTTTCAAAAGCTTGTGATTTTTCTTTCAACAAGTACACCCAACACATCCTGGTGTAATCATCCATAAAAGACATGATATATTTATTTCCATTTGCAAATGGAACAGGCAAGGGGGCACAAAAATCAAAATGTATTAGTTCAAGTTTTCTACATGCTCTAGAAGTGGAATCATGAAAAGGTTGTTTTCTATGCTTTCCAAGGATATAAGCATCACATTGCTTCAAATTCCAAGGAATAGTAGGAAAACCAATAACACCCTTCTTTTTCAGCAAACGAAGGTTGTCATAATTAATGTGACCAAATCTAGCATGCCCCAAGAGACTAGATGGCATTGCACCTTCATTGTGATGAGAAAGGTATGCAAAATTTTGTGCATGAGCAGATGCCCCTTTCAACTTCAGTAGTCTTCCATCTTCCACTCTGATCATGACAACGATGTTGTGAGAAGCCTTCCTTATTTCAACTTTGTTGTCGAAGATATGAATAGAGTGGCCTTGTTGTCGAGATGTGCACGAGAGACAACAAGTTCCTTCGTAGCTGAAGAAGATTGAGCACAACATGCAGAAGAAAATCCGAGAGTCCAGGCAATTTAAGCTTGATGGTGTCGAGTCCCGAAGGTTTAAGATTCAATTTATCTACAAAATAAACCATGCCATCTACATTGTCATTGAAATCTTCTAAGAAGTCTTCTCCGAAAGGTCATGTGGTAGGTTACACATATGTCAAGAAGCAATGAATCTCTCCAAGAAGCAAATGAGGTGTTAAACAAATGTTCAGTTACTCCTATATTGCAATGGGCAACAATATAATGCACAAATTCAGCAACGTTACCTTTCACCAAATCTGATGTTTTACCTTTGTCTTTTTTCTAGTTCTATCTGTCTTTGATCTTCTCCCATGGGATTATGCAGTCCTTTGCTTCATGTGACGCATTCTTTCAACAAGGGTTATAGTGAAGATCAAATATCTCACCTTGGTTGTGTCTACCTCGCCTGCCTCTGAAATTCTTTCTTCTACATCCTCTTTTACTGCCTTCTCCTCTAGAATAATCATGTGATTGATTCTTCCCTTTCTAAGCAAGGCACACAATCTCACCAATGGACTGAGCTGATTTCTTTCCAAAGGCTTTCTCACGTTCCGCAACTTTCTCCACCAAAGTGTCAGATGTGATGGATTTCATTTGACCACTAGCTTACRGGGATTCAAGGTAGTGAGAATATGTAGGGTAGAGGGCCTTAATGAAGGCTATGAGAAGAAGGTCTATCTTTACTCCAATGGCATTAATGTCATGCATTGTGACTTTGATCTCAAAAGCTAAAGCCATGGGATCATGATTTTTCAACTCTAGGTTGAAGAGCTTCACCAACAATTGTATGAGTTCCAGTTCTGAGTGAGAATCATACAAATTCTTCAATTTCTTCAAAGCACTATAGGAGTCATTCATGGAAACAATATGGTGGCTCACCTCTTCACTTACTGTCGCAGAATATGCTTTATGTTCTTTGTCCTTCCGTATGGCACACTCCTTGTTTGATGTAGGAATTGGTCAGTCTGCCACTCTTCGGTTGTGCTTCTGATTCAATTTCTTCTTCACCGGCAGCAGTTGCTTAACAAATGCCATTCCACAAGTCATTAAAGATCAAAGTGTGTTTGATCTTTCTATACCATTCTCGGTAATTTTCTTTACCAGTCAACACCACACCGACGATGGAGAAGAGAGAATGCATCTTCCAATCTTTGATATTCCAAAGGTGATTCTACCACCTCGACAAGAAACTATTCAACCTTCGGTGGCCAAAAAAGAAAAACAAGTAGTTCAATTTCCCAAACAATTAATGAAATGATTCCTTCGATCTATGCATACACAAGAATGAGCACGAAAAGTCGTAAGAAAGTCCCCAAGCCAAATTTAGAAGAAATTACATGCTCATGAGAACAAGTCTTCGCTTTGGAGAACGTTTGGCGCCCCTAGTGGGTCTCTCCTTCAAGCTCATAAGCCATGGGCTAAGAAGATTAGAACAAACGCCTTAAAGCTCCCAGCAAAATTGAGATAACTACAAGTGTCTACTGGCTTCGATCTGAGGCTATTGAAAGAGGACTCCAAAAGCCACCTCACTCCTTTTTATATCTTCTTGTAAGCTTTAATTCTGGCCAAATATCCACACTAGATTGGCTTCTCTTACTAAAAAGAAACCAGCGGAGATCGCATTGTCTAAAATAGAGCATGTGGGACAGTATTACAACCAACACACCATACAGTAGTGGCCCACCCATTTATTGATTTCTAGCATTCTGAATCACAATCGATCTAAACTTGCAACCATGAAATGAGGGAGTCGGCAAGTCTCCTCAGACCCCAAACGTTACATTGTGCCCTTATATGACTTAGACCATGGCAATGGCAAAACAATCATACCAAGACAGCATACCAATACCAAGCAACTTGAGTGCCGAAAACTGAGCTCTGCAAACACGGCAAAGGGGACCAAGCAAAGGACTTCATGCAGAGAGAGAAATGCAAAGGGTTTTTGAAGAGAGAGGTGATAACATGAACACAATTGCGTACGATAGAGAGAGCGCGAACGAGAACGGGCAGGAGAAGTGGGACTGAGTCGAGGAGAGCACATGAGTAACACTCCAAACCCTAACACATGAACAAAGAGACGGGCGCGAATAACACTGAGGAAGGACAGAAATTCTAAGCGATGGAGATGGCAAACTAACACTCATGGCAGCGAAGACAACAGAAACGTTTATGCACACGAAAGGAAAGGAAACACCCAGAGCTAAGAATCATGGGAGTTAACTTGTTTTGATACCACTAACAGGCTAAGTACAGGCATAAATGAGAAACTCCACACTTGATAATTTCATTAACATGGAATCTCAATAAATATACATTTAGACGGTTGTTTGTCTTCCCCTTCCGAGCGACTCTTCCTATCACCTACAACTCTTCACATTCCTATTATTTACAATAATATTTACAAATTACCATAATCTGAGGATTAGGTATTCAACAATATCACATCCATTTACAAGAAAATGAATAACATCCAAAACATGAAATGAATTCTGCGGTCCTTTTGACACAATACCTAAATGATTCTCGCTGCATAACTTCCAGATATAATGTAAACAGAGGCCTTAATCAATTGCCTTTTGAAACAGAAAATGCAATACCCAAGCAAATGAGAGAGCACTTGAAGCAAGCAAGAGGAATTTTTGAACGAAAACAAAAAGGTGAACATTTAAATTTTAATAATAACTGAACACACCCAAAGCCAAGGTAGCAAATATGTTGCATTAGGAATAGGGATGAGCTTTGGGTTCAAAAATAGTAACTCCCGAATATTAATTTCCTTGTAAGTTTCCAATACCACGTGCTTTTAAGTTCTAATTAAAAAAAAAGGACTACAAAGTACAACATGTCAGGCCCCCATAATGGATGGCATGCATCTAGATCAAATAGACTTTTTTAACTAACATATAACCATCAGTTACACATAAAATGACCATAACTTGCATGTGTCATCTACACTTCAAAAAAGTTCAAATGATAGGCCATCTCTTCAGAAAAAACAAATGAATATGATATTAGCAGCATGGGTTTCATTGCATACATAAGAGGATTTAACAGAGAAGTTTTATCTTGCCATATCTTCATTATAGTTGTTGTATTTGGATCAACACTGTGTTATTGCCTTGTGGACCCACACAGCCTACTCCCACTTTTTACTCAGTAGCGATTGCTATGATCTAAGCAAAAAGATGAGTAGATAACCCAGAAAAAATGTAGCAGGTGGTCCCATGAATTCACCCTTTCTTTCAAGTGAGAGCTATTATAGAAGCATTAGTGTAAACATGCACGACAATTTGGGAGACAACGATACATTAGATGGATTACAAGTGCCATTAATAAACTCTTACACTATACAAGCTGAAAGCCAGCCCCTTTATGCAGATAGAGGCTTAAAAGGGGATTTAAAACAGAAGAGCTTGGTACTTCTAGGAGAAGATTAATTTTCCTCGCGTTAGCCACTTTGTTCCTGCCTGCTTCTAAAAACATGAAGTTTAATTCCTTGAGATCATCAGATTGTAATAGACACACGAGGCATATTATAATTCGACTTGTCCAAGTTGCATACAAAGACCATGATAATGGACACGACGGCTACCTATGTTTTCACAACCTTAAACTGTTCAAGGTTTAAGAAGATTTCAGCATCATCCTAGACACATGACAGTAGAAGGGAGAAGGGCTTGCCTTCTCTGCTCATCTTTTGCAACATATATTTACTCAAGTATTAGGCATGAATTGTATAGAAAGCCCTCAAAAGCCAACACTCTAAAACATGTATGGCAGTTTTAGTGTCATGCCTTGTGGGTTGCCTTTGGCTTAGAGTGGTTATCTCTTTCAAGGTTTGGAACTCATTCCACATTAATACTCCTCTCTTCAGCAATTAGTCTCGACTTCAAAACCCACAAAAGAAGCCCTAATTCAAAAAGCCCAAGAATCTTGCCACCATTGACTMTTGAAAAACTCAACACTAACTTGGCTTCAATTTAAACCCAGTTTCTAAAAATAAAGCATGAAGTCATCACCATAGCCATAACTAACTAACGTGTGTTCATGAACTGTAAAATAAGCAATTGACTTAAATTCAAAATTGTGGTAAAACGTGGGTAAAATGGTGGGAAATAAGGACTTGGGTACCTACTTTTCCTTCTCTGTTTACCACTTTCTACACACTTGTCTTATCGTTTGTCCTCTTCTTCATCGTCGAGCTCTGTTTAGAAGATTGTTTGGCTTCCCCATATTTCCGTTTACATCATTTTGAGTTTCATCACCACATCATCTCCTTCTTGCTTGAACTCATTGTTCACGTACACTCCGTGTTTTCATGCTCCAGAACTAACATTGTTGGAAGTGGGAGCAGTAAACGAGAAGAGGGAGAGCAAAGCGCCAATTTTCAAAAGAGTTTGGGAGCAAAATGATCTTGGAGCATTTTTTTATATAATATACATTTCAATTTATTTTAATGCGTATAGATTGAAAAACAAATGCATGTAGAATGTCAAATTATGTTAAAATCTCTATTCCCAGCACCTAGATACTTTACTACCAATAAATTATGTGTATTTCCTTGTTGATCAATAAATTACAGCACATAGAACAAAATATAATGGTTGTTAATAAAACAGTGAAAGCAAAAACTGGACACCAAACTTCACACATGCACACAGAAATTCTGCCCTTAAAATCAGCTTTTCAATAAGAATAATATCTCCAAGCTTACAAGGGCTTTATTACTAGGAAAATGGTCCACTAAGGAAAAATACAAATACAGCAAACCTGACAACTCTTGCCTTGAAGAAACCCTCTGCTGATCTGCCTAGATCTGCACTAGATCTCCCTGTTGGACACTCAGATTTGCACTAGATCTTCCTAGTGGTCTTCAGATCTTCAAGATCTCCTTGCTCGTACCTCAAAYCTGCTAGATTTTCCTGCTGATACCTCATATTTGCACTAGATCTGTCCATTGGTACCTCAGATCTGCTAGATCTAGCTGTTGGTACCTCAAATCTGCTAGATCTGCCCACTGGTAACCCCAGATCTGCTAGATTTGCCCRTTGGTACCTCAGATCTACTAGATATACCTATCRGTACCTCAGATCTGCTAGATCCGCCCACTGGTACCTCAGATCTACACTAGATCTGTCCGTCGGTACCTCAAATATGCTAGAYCTAGCCATTGGTACCTCATATCTACACTAGATTTGTCCATTGGTACCCAGATCTACAAGATTTGCCTGCTRGTACTACCCAAAAATCTATACTTTGATTTWTGGTTGTTGGATTTTCTTCTCTTGTTGTGCCTTTGCACTTTCCTCCTTTGGACTTGATCTCTAGATAAAAGTCCTTCACCTTTGTTGAGATCCCCTTGAATCACAGTCCTTCGTGACTCGAGCACTTGAGCAAAAGTCCTTCTTTGCTCCTATCCTTTGATCCCCTTGAGTCACAATCCTTCATGATTCAAGCACTTGAGCAAAAGTCCTTTGCTCCCAAGTGTAAGATGACTCAAGCACATGAGCAAAAGTCCTTCTTTGCTCCTATGTGCTTTGTTGTTTCTTTCTCCTTCATCTAGCCTTTGCTTTTATAATCTTGAGTTATGACCAAATCAAACATAACCCTAATCTCCAAAGTGATTAACGGTTGAGATTAGAACTCACCTCACTTGAGATCAATGGCTAAGATTCATTGAAATCATTAAATTAAACTTACTTTAATTGTAAAAAGCACTTTACTTTAATAATTCATTTAATTATAGTAAATTACTAAGGTTGAAGGCATTGGACATATTCCACACATCTAGACACTTAGACTTCTGCAGAAATACCTGTCTGATGCTACAAACATCAACACTCCCTCTTAGCAAGGAAGGTACTTCTAGAAGAGGCACCTGGAACTGGTTGTCCCTCTGATCCTGGCACAATGTCCCACACACCATCCTGCACCATGACATCCCACCAAACCTACTGGTTTGCTGCTTCCTGAACATTGAGAGACTCGGAATCAATGATGCTACTCATTAGCACCATATAGTTCGAAAACTTTCTTTGACGCCTACTCTCCCTAACAGTTCTCCTAGGAGCCTCAACACGCTTATGAGCATCCTTCAATGTCTACGTAAACCACCTAGGTCTCTTGACAGAGCTGGAAGGGGCTAACTCCTCCCCACCTAAAGGTTGGCTCCTTGAACTAGAAGCCTCTTAACGTTGTTCTCCCTTCGGAGCCTCCTGTTCCTCGTCCTCCACATCCTGGGCTTCCAATTAACCACTTGAATCAAGTTGGAACAAAATAGTTCCCTCAACCTTCATTCCATACTTTCCATCATCAACAAGCTCCACATGGATCCCTGAGTCCTTCGTCAGACTGTTGAATAGCTCTTGTGCTTCATCCAACCTATCTTCAATCCTGAGACTAGCTATTGCCATTTTTCAGATCTAAACTGCCAGAAAAAAGTGCCTTTGAACCACTTGAATCAAGTTGGAACAAAATAGTTCCCTAACCCTTCACCGCATACTTCGCATCATCACCAAGCTCCACATGGATACCCAAGTCCTTCGTCAGAGTGTTGAATAGCTCTCGTGCTTCATCCAACCTATCTTCAAACCTGAGACTGGCTATTGCCATTTTTCAGATCTAAACTAGCGGAAAAAAGGGCCTTTGAACCACTTTAACCATGCTGGAACAAAATAGTTCCCTCACCCTTCACCGCATACTTGGCATCGTCACCAAGCTCCACATGGATCCCCGAGTCCTTCGTCAAACTGTTGAATAGCTCTCATGCTTCATCCAACCTATCTTCAAACCGAAGACTGGCTATTGTCATTTTTCAGATCTAAGCTTCCAAAAAAAAGTGCCTTGTCCTTCAGGCATAGTAAATTGAAGAGTTTGTGCTTAGTCCTTCAAGCACCCACAAGAATTTCACTGTTGGTTTGTAGGTCTACAGAGATCTCCTTGCAAATATGACAAATCTGTTGCAAACTGATGTGGATCTACGTTTGGTCCTTTAAACTTCCACTGTTGCAAATCAAATCTGATAGATCTTTTGCCATAAATTGTTGTGGATCTAATGGCCTGCCTCTCAGAGTGAAAGCTATAATACCATGTTAGAATATCTATTCCTAGCACCTAGATACTTTACTACCTTATGTATTTCCTTGTTGATAAATTAATTACAACACACAGAATAAAATACATTGGCTGCAAATAAAACATCGGAAGCAAAAACTAGAAACCAAATTTCACACAAAAATTATGCCCTTCAAATCAGCATTCCATTGAGAATAATATCTCCAAAAGCTTACAAGGGCTCCCTTACTACGAAAATGGCCTACTAAGGAAAAACACAAATACAGCAAACCTGCCAACTCTAACCCTAAAGAAACCCTCTGCTAATCTGCCTAGATATGCTTGTTGGACACTAAGATCTGCACTAAAATTTGCATGTTGGTCCTAAGATCTGGAAGATTTGCCTACTTGTACCTCAGATCTACTAGATTTGTCTGTTGATACCTCAGATTTGCACTAGATCTGTCCACGGGTACCTCAGATCTACTAGATCTATATGTTGGTAGCTCAAATATGCTAGATTTGGCTGTCGATACCCTCGAATCTGCTAGATTTGCCCACTAGTACCTGAGATTTGCTAGATCTACCTACTCGTACCTCATATCTGCCCGTTGGTACCTCAAATCTGCACTAGATCTGTCCATTGGTACCTCAAATATGTTAGATATGTCTGTTGGTACCTCAAATCTGCTAGATTTTCTCGTTGGTACCTCAGATCTACTAGATTTGCCCATTGGTACCTCAGATCTGCAATAGATCTGTCCGTCGGTACTTAGATCTGCAAGATATACTTGTTGGTACTACCCAGAAATTTGTCCTTTGATTTTTGGCTGTTGGGTTTTCTCCTCTTGCTACACCTTTGCACATTCTCCTTTGGACTTGATCTCTAGATGAAATTCCTTCTTCACCTTTGTTGAGATCCCCTTGAATCACAATTCTTCGTGACTCCAGCACTTGAGAAAAATTCCTTCTTTGCTCCTGTCCTTTGATCCCATTGAGTCACAATCCTTCATGACTCAAGCACTTGAGCAAAAGTCCTTCTTTGCTCCCAAGTGGATGACTAACGCACATGAGCGAAAGTCCTTCGCTTCTATGTGCTCTCTTGTTTCTTTTTCCTTCAACTAGCCTTGCTTTTATAATCTTGAGTTATGACCGAATCCAACACAATCCTAATCTCCTAAGTGATTGACGATTGAAATCAGATCTCACCTCACTTGAAATCAATGGCTAAGATTCATTTAATTCGCTAATGCTAATATCTTTAGCATTTCATTAAATTAAACTCACTTTAATTATAAAAAGCACTTTACTTTAATAATTCCTTTAATTAAAGTAAATTACTAAGGTTGAAGGCTTTGGACGACTTCCACACATCTAGACACTTAGACCTGTGCGGAAGTACATGTCTGATGCTACAAACATCAACAAATTAATAGCAGAAAATATGACAACATAGGTTTAACTAATAGATTAATGATGATAATGAAATCAACCATTTAGTACACAAATAACATCAACCATCTAGCAGTTGTAACTATTAGAAAAATAGGTGCGCTCGTTTCACCATAGACAATATAGCAATATTGTCACCCAACCATAGGCACAAAGGCCACCCCCAAGCACCTTAACCTTGACATACAGAATAATTCTGGAGGCAATCCAATAGCCAACCAAGGTAGCGCACCAAGCAAGAATAACCAAAGACCATACAGAAAGTTCGAACCATAACCAAGAGAAAGTCCAAGCCAAAACCGAAATGCCAGTTGCAACAGTTGCAGCTGCAGTTCCTCTCCAAACTTACGCACCACTGGTCTTCTGCAATTGTGAGAGTGAGTATGACAAATGAGCTCTAGCGCCCTCTATTTATACTACTCTATCTCACTTGACTCGGACGACTTCTCTTTCTGGAGGCTAATAACTCAATATTAAATATTCTCTTGAGCATACTTGTTTCCTAGAGCTATTATCCAACGTTTTAGGGTTTCTCTTGCTTCCCGAAATATTCTAGTCTTGTCAAAGGTTACACGTGGAGGTTAATATCTAGCAGTTGTAACTGTTAGAAAAATAGGTGCGCTCGTTTCACCATAGACAATATAGCAATATTGTCACCCAACCATAGGCACAAAGGCCACCCCCGAGCACCTTAACCTTGACATACAGAATAATTCCGAAAGCAATCTAATAGCCAACCAAGGTAGCGCACCTTTCTCCGAGGCTAGCACACCAAGCAAGAATAACCAAAGACCAAGCAGAAAGTCTGAACCATAACCAAGAGAAAGTCCAAGCCAAAACCGAAATGCAAGTTGCAGCAGCTACAGTTCCTCTCCAAACTTATGCACCACTGGTCTTATGCAGTTGTGAGAGTGTATATGACAAGTGACCTCTAGCGCCCTCTATTTATACTACTCTATCTCACTTGACTGGGTCGACTTCTCTTTCTAGAGGCTAATAACTCAATATTAAATATTCTCTTGAGTCGACTTGTTTCCTAGAGTTATTATCCAACGTTTTAAAGTTTCTCTTACTAACCGAAATATTCTAGTCTTGTCAAAGGTTACACGTGGAGGTTAATATCTAGCAGTTGTAATTGTTAGAAAAATAGGTGCCCTCGTTTCACCATAGACAATATAGCAATATTGTCCCCCAACCATAGGCACAAAGGCCACCCTCGAGCACCTTAACCTTGACATACAGAATAATTCTGGAAGCAATCCAATAGCCAACCAAGGTAGCGCACCTTTCTCCAAGGCTAGCGCACCAAGCAAGAATAACCAAAGACCAAGCAGAAAGTTCAAACCATAACCAAGAGAAAGTCCAAGCCAAAACCAAAATGCCAGTTGCAACAGCTGCAGCTGCAATTCCTCTCCAAACTTACGCATCGTCGGTCTTATGCAGTTGTGAGAATGAGTATGACAAATGAGCTCTAGTGCCCTCTATTTATACTACTCTATCTCACTTGACTGGGCCGGCTTCTCTTTCTGGAGGCTAATAACTCAATATTAAATATTCTCTTGAGCCGACTTGTTTCCTAGAGTTATTATCCAACGTTTTAGGGTTTCTCTTGCTTCCCGAAATATTCTAGTCTTGTCAAAGGTTACACATGGAGGTTAATATCTAGCAGTTGTAACTCTTATAAAAATAGGTGTGCTTGTCTCACCATAGACAATATAGCAATATTGTCACCCAACCATAGGCACAAAGGCCACCCCCGAGCACCTTAAACTTAACATACAAAATAATTATGGAAGCAATCCAATAGCCAACCAAGGTAGCGCACCTTTCTCCAAGGCTAGCGCACCAAGCAAGAATAACCAAAGACCAAGCAGAAAGTTCGAACCATAACCAAGAGAAAGTCCAAGCCAAAACCGAAATGTCAGTTGCAGCAGCTACAGTTCCTCTCCAAACTTACGCACCACTAGTCTTATGCAGTTCTGAGAGTGAGTATGACAAATGAGCTCTAGCACCCTTTATTTATACTACTCTATCTCACTTGACTGGGCCGACTTCTTTTTCTGGAGGCCAATAACTCAATATTAAATATTCTCTTGAGCCGGACTTGTTTCCTAGAGTTATTATCCAACATTGTAGGGTTTCCCTTGCTTCCTGAAATATTCTAGTCTTGCCAAAGGTTACACATGGAAGTTAATACCTCTCGCAACTACTACCATAATATCAACACT
The DNA here is from genome assembly GCA_009831015.1 of Picea engelmannii. Taxonomy (NCBI): domain Eukaryota; kingdom Viridiplantae; phylum Streptophyta; class Pinopsida; order Pinales; family Pinaceae; genus Picea; species Picea engelmannii. The sequence goes on from ML786129.1 coordinate 172,421, forward strand.
CCCTCCTAGCTAGGGAGGTATTCAAGGAATGGTCTTGAGCACAAACAAACCATTCAACAGGTAGCATCATCATAGCCACACATGCTATCTCATGATCAAATCATGAGCACCATCATCGCTATCAGTATCATTTGATAGCATCAACTGCATCATCTCTCGAAGCCACACTCCATCTGGGTAATTGAGCATGATGTTGAATAAGCAACTCACTCCACAGAGTGATACAAGAACCATTCTTCTAATCCTAACATATGTCCTAGAAGAATAATTGTTCCAGCAGATGCTGGAAGCCACGCCATGGGCTACAAGGACTATTCCTCTAATCCGGACATACGTCCTAGAAGAATGACTATCCTGGACAATTTTCCACAGGGAGAATGTCTATCCATCAGCATATTGACCATCCATCTAGTTGGTAATCATCTCCAACGGTAGTGATAGTCTCCATGGCAATCAGAACAATGCCATTCAATAGAACACAATTGTGTCTATCCATAGTAGTACACAACTACTATCCCTACACAACCACACCTAGTAGCACAAGGCTACTAACCAGTGACACATCCACCATAGTGGCATACAGTTACTGTCTAGAGACATACAGTCTCCACAGCAATCAGATCATCTGATACCAACCTCCATAACAATATCATGATACAAACTGAGTCATCTAGGCCATTCTTCCACTCACATCTGTGAGATCTGGAAGAGCATCTGCGCTCAGAAAGTAAAACATCAGCCATGGGCTATCTGGACTATTCTTCCCAAGCATAGAAGAATAAATGTCCTTGATTTCTGAGCCTGGACCATTCACCTAATTGGGCCATTCCTCCGACACTAATCAGAGTGCAACCTGGAGAGAATGAATCTGCCCTAGGGAATGTCTGTCCCTAATTGTTGAACCTAGACCATTCACCTAACTGGGCCATTCCTCCGGCACTAATCATAGTGCAACCTGGAAAGAATGAGTTTGCCCTAGGGAATGACTGTCCAGACCATTTCCTATGGAAATGATTGTCCTGCACTAACCTCCAAAACAGACCATTCTTCGAAACTGCTCACACATGTGAACTTCGAAAGAATGATTGTCGGGCGAGGTAGACCATTCTACTTGACCACTACTCAAAGTCACTACCAAGAAGAATGATTGTCCTAGACCATTCCCCCACACCAGCCACAAGGGAAATCGCTATCTATGGTACATCAGCAATCTATCGAACCATTTTCATTACGAAAATGACTGTCCGATCTGGACCATTTTCCGAACTAGAAAGCAACTAACTGCCCATCCTAGACCATTTTCCGAACTGGAAAAATGACTGTCCATAAACCAATAACATATCAGTCCTCCCTCCCAACCTGGGAGTAATCACTTCCTTTTCCAATAAGGAAGTTGTCTCCACGAACCCCATCTTGTCTCTTAAGTACGCAAACTTTTCATCTTGGACAGAGGCTTTACCAAAATATCTGCAATCTACTCATGTGGAGATATACTGGAGAACCACTTCTCTCTTCTAGACTTTATCACGGAGAATATAATGCTTGATCTTAATGTACATCA
>ML786129.1:175118-188788 GCA_009831015.1 Picea engelmannii
AATGCATGCTCTTCTTTTGGAATTCTGCAATCAGCTCCCTCCATCTAAGAGAGTCCATGCTTTTGTCTGCATCCTTATTGCTTTCTGCAAAGTGTCACAAGTTTTATTCTAGTTTCCTCTTGATTACTAACTTCTTTCTGGTCTTTTCAAGTTTGATTCTGATTGTGGCCCATCTGACAGTTGTTACTTATATAATAGCTTCCACAAGAATTGTCACCAAAGATTGTCAATGTACTTCATCTTTTTCATGTGCATTGTAGTCATCGTAATAGCAATCCTTATCTTGTTATTCTTCCATAGGGATTGTTTCATTGACCATCTTTTCTTCTAAGAAATAGATATGCATGATATGTACAGGAACTATGTAAACGTTGTATGTACAAGAACTATGTTATAGTAGTATATTGTTACCTTGACTAGAAGAAGAAGTATGTTCCCTTTCTTCGGCAACTGTTGCTTCGTTTGTTTCCTTCCTTTTCTTTAACTCAGGACAGTGGTTCATGTAGTGACCATATCTTCGACAGTTGAAGCATTGTATTCTTGACATATCCTTTTCTTGATTTGGTTTCTTCCTTGAGCCAAACTTCCTCTTATTCCTGGAATTCTTGAATTTTGTTGTGAAGGCTTGATCATCATATTTATTTTGAGATTTCTCTTTTGCGCTAATCCTTGATTCTTCTTGTGCACAGCAAGTCCAAAGTTCTTCAAATGTAGGATACACCTTTCTTGTGTCCATGCTTGCAGAAAATGCATCCCATGTCTTGGAAGGCCATTGAGTACTATATTTACTAGTTCCTTTTCTGAAATGATTTCTTCAATAGCTTGTAGTTGATTTATTAACTGAGAGATTCTTACAAAGTATGATGTTATGATGTCATCATCATTCATTTTCATATCACGGAGCTCATTCTTCAGACTCGTTACTTGTCCAATATTTCTAATTGAGAAGAGGTTAGTTAGGGCATCGTACATCTTCTTAGATGAGTCAAGATGAGAGATGTAGGATATCAAATGGTCTTTTACAGAGTCCACTATGATACTCATAGCGTTGATGTCATTGTCCTTGAACTTCTCCATAACTGCAACGTTCTGAGGTTCCTTCTCTTTTTCGGCTTCAAACTGTGGTTCCATGATCTTGCCTTTCACGATATCCAACACTTCAATCATGGCAAGGATGAGGTCAATCCTTGTCTTCCATACTCTAAAGTTAGAAGCCCCTTCTAACTTGTTTTCTGACTTCATAGAGTAAGTCATGACTATTTTGACTTGGTCAGCCTTTGACTTTGACCAAAAACTCAAACTTGACTCCTTGGCTTGTTGAGAATACAAGGAGGTGCGCTAGGCTAGGACACACTAGCCTATCCAGGAATTAGGTCAAGCTCTTCACTTAAGGTGCCTTAACAAGAGGGTTAGGGTTTCGCGGCTACAGCAAAACTTTGACTGCAACTGAGCAAATCCTCCCAATCTATCTTCCCATGGTTAAGTTGTCTGAGGATAGTCTGGGCCCATAACCTGTTAGAAAAATAGGTGTGCTTGTTTCACCATAGAAAATATAGCAATATTGTCACCCAACCATAGGCACAAAGGCCACCCCCAAGCACCTTAACCTTGACATACAGAATCATTCCAGAAGCAATCTAATAGCCAACCAAGGTAGCGCACCTTTCTCCAAGGCTAGCGCACCAAACAAGAATAACCAAAGTCCAAGCAGAAAGTTTGAACCATAACCAAGAGAAACTCCAAGCCAAAATCGAAATGTCGGTTGCAGCAGCTGCAGTTCCTCTCCAAACTTGTGCACCACTGGTCTTATGCAGTTGTGAGAGTGAGTATGACAAATAAGCTCTAGCGTCCTCTATTTATACTACTCTATCTCACTTGACTAGACCAACTTCTCTTTCTGGAGGCTAATAACTCAATATTAAATATTCTCTTGAGTCGACTTGTCTCCTAGAGTTATTATTCAACGTTTTAGGGTTTCTCTTGCTTCTCGAAATATTCTAGTCTTGTCAAAGGTTACACGTGGAGGTTAATACCTCATGCAGCTACCATAATATCAACAATAACAATGTCATCGAATGATCACGTTTCAAACGTAACATCAACCATCAACCTTCAAATTTCAACAGAAAACACTTGGCATCAACAAACTGTAACAAAGCATCAACCATGAAAAGAAATAGGGCATCATGACCTAAGAGTTGTAATGTGTGGTTTAAATCATATAATCTAGATTCTAAACTGAAAAAGACAATTAATTATACTATCTACCAAACTTTCCTCTTGCCACAAACAACTTCTAATTTGTTTTCTCGTGGTCTAACAACAGGATTGGGTGGTAGTGGTCACGGAAAACCAAGATGAGCACCACCACGAGCTACATAGGCCCCATGCAAAGGTGGAGGTTGTGAAGCTAATGGTAGTAAATGGGGCTGGCATCTTTGTTACATGATCAATGTCATGAGTCCCATCAACCAAAAGTTCAGCCTCCAAGTCCTCTAAAGCTATGGCTCCCTCCTCCAAATTATCCTCCCCTGGGTTGATGTCCCAAGTCTTATATATTCAATCATTATTTGTTGCATCACAATAATGGGACAACAACCTTAAGTTGCAGTGCACATTGACCAAGCTTTCTGCCAGATCTTCATTCACGATGTTTCTCTTCACATTGTGGATGAAGTTGTAGGTGCTCCAACACATTTCTACAAAAGTACACAACCTGTGAAAGCAGCTTCACTGTCTATTTATGTAGATGTGTGATATAACTACCATACATGTTCCACCATTCCATACAGTTCATCCTATCTCAATATTCAGTTGCAAGCATATTACCAAAGACTCCTTTTCCACTGATATGCAAGCCCAATTCATTTTGAAGTTTGTACTTCATCACACCCAACATCATCACGAACCAACTTGTCTAATGCAATCATATATACCCATTCAATACCTGTGTATTTGTCTTGGTTAGGCCAAGCACTATGGAGAATAATATTTTGGTGTAAGTACATATGCTAAGGCATGGAATGGAACATTTAGACTTTTGACCAAATGTTTATGAATATGATCATAAAATATTGCATCTTTCGACTCAACAATGTCTTTGATCTACCCTAGCATGATGTCCATCTACTCATAAACCTCCCTAATTACTAGTCGTTTGAATATATAAAGTGAATCATTTTATAAATGGGATTGGTGGACTACATAACATACTGCACTTGTGCCCAAAGCTGACCATCAAGAGCAGTATCCTTCACCTCCCAAATTTACTCTCTATCGGATGGGAATGCATACCTCAATTTCAAATCCCGCCATGAATTGCTCACCACAGTATTGGCCAATGCCTCTCTTACCTTCAAATGTTGCCTAAATGTGAGGTAATAGCTAGCAAATCTATCCTTCGCAAGCTTAAGTAACTCCAACTTGAGTGATTGCAAAAAATGAAGTGGGCATCACTATGACTGATAATAAATTTATCATCCTCTACCCTTTCTTGTACAAGCCACCAATCCATTTATAATCATGCTCCTTCAACTTACTAATATCATGCATCAAGAGGTTTAATATGTGCACCGAATACCCAGACCAAGATATGTTAGGATATACATCCTCGATGAATGTTATTGATGCCTTACAATTAGTAGCATTACAAGAAATTACCTATATGACATTTTATGGCCCAATCTCTTCAAGTTCTTGATAGGAGCTTTGCAATATTATCATCAATCTAGTAAAAACCTTAGTACTCATGTGTTGGAAGGAAGACTACACCAATTAGCAAACACACCAAGCTTGCATTTAACATTTGTCCAACCATCAAATACAACAAGTACGCCATATTCGGTCCAATCATTGTAACTTCTCCAAGAGCATTATGGATTTTGGCCTTTTCCTCATCAAGTCCAATGGTTCTAGCTTAACCATAGCTAAGGCTAATATATTCTTTACGGGAATTATGGATGGCATAAACTATATCATGCCAATACGATAAGCAAAGAACATTGAATGGTATGCAACATGCATAGAGAAACCAAAATACTTTTGTATCCACATCATCCCCATAACTTCGGTCAAGGAAATATGCTTTTGTCCTATGCCCTGAATGCATGCACAAGGATCCACTAGCATGGGGGGATGGGGGTCGACCACTGAACATTCTATAAGAGGAGTCTACTTGAACCTTTGGTTTTTTTGTTCTTCTTGCTCTTCCCTAGCGTATTTTTTCTATCTATCCTTGGTACTTTATCGCAGATTTTGACTCCTATCTACCTCTTTTCGTCACTTAAAAATAACCCACAAAGATGCTTCCTCACACAAATATATGAACCTGTGTAAGTTGTGTTACAATGGAGGCATGAAAATTTAGTGGTTTCACTACTTTTCCTTCCCTCAAACCTTGTCACATACTTCCACAAGGGTGTTTATTCTCTACTTTTATTTTCATCATCATTGTCAACTTCATCATCGTCTTCTACTTCTTTCTCCTCTCTATGGTATGGGCCATACGCTACTTATTCCTCCTCATCATTAGTATTATGGTTTCCTGTCAACACCGTCATAATTAAAAAATGGAAGCATACACCACATACGTATCATGTTTCTTGAGAATAACCTACAATGGAATGAGGGAGAAGGAAAGGGAAAGAGTAGAAGAAGAGAACACTCAACATCAAAAACATACAAGTTTACAATAAAGGGAAAAAACACAAGTGAGAATGGCCTTAGAGCTTACCTCTTCAACTCTCCAACGACGATTGATTGCAATTATGTTAGAGGTCAATCTTGCCTCCAAGCTCTCAAAAATCTACTCCTATAAAACTAGAAAGAATGTAGTGTAGCTAGGGGGAATAATATGGGGTACCTAGGGGGGTACCCAAGGGAAATAATAGTAAAAAAGTATGTATAAAGGCCACTTTTAATAAATAAGGCCCAGTGTGAATGCAATAAATGTAAGAGAACTTACTAGAAGGTTCCTCTTCTAGAAGGTTCCTCTTTTAGAATGTTCTTAGGTGGTTGGTAGCACTATATAAAGGGGTTCAAGCAATGTAATGAGGAAGTAAAGAAGTATTGCATTTGGAGCGGTAGCTCATTAGGAGGTTTCCCCCTCGAAGAGGCAAGTGAACAGGAGTGGATCCCTTAATAGGATTTATTGTATGGTGTTTCCCTACCCTAAGTGTTTGATAGTAATAAAGTGATTATTATTCTATATTGTTCTCTGGATATTGTGAGGTGATTGTATTTTCAGATGTTTGGAACTTAACAAGTGGTATCATAGCACTTTCTTCGACCCCAAAAAAAGGGAATTTTTTTTTTATTTTGTAGATTTTTCGAAGAAGAAAAAAAGAGGGTCGCGACACTCTGAAAAATTCTTGTAGCTTTTTGTGTTGAATTTGTAGAAACTGGTTGTAGATCTAAGTTCCTCTCAAAAAAACAACCAATTTAAAAAACAAAATCATCTGAAAGGGAGTCCGAGAAGTGAAGATATTAGCATTTTAAAATCTACTAATTTGCAGGGATTTTCCGCAGACGGTCGTACGATTTTGCTAATTTATGTAGCAATTGGTGCCGAATTTGCCAAAATAAATTACAGATTTGAGTTCCTCTTGCAAAAATAGCCCATTTCAAAAAAAGAAAATCGCCTAAATCAAAGCTTTGGAAGTGAAGATATCGTTGATTTAAAATCAATAATTTTTCAGGGTTTTCCCTAATGACAGTGGGACTGCAGAGCTCATAACTTTTGACAGGGTGCTTAGATTGCTACCAGATCAGTGCCATAGGATAGAAGAATTTCAGAGATTTCATTTGATATATTATATGTAGTGCTTCCAGTCAATATGTTGTGTGCTACAGCTTCTGCAAAATTTCACTTTCAATCCTTCATGGGCATGCATCGTGAAGCTGGGATCGAGATCTTAAAATTTCTTCATGATATTCAAAAGAAATTTGTTGCATATAAAAGACCTATGTATTGTTTAGAACACATATCCTTGTGTCAAGGACGAATATGATCGAGAACAATAAGTCTGGTATGATTTAGAGTCTGATTGTGAGGATAGGTATATGGATAGTTGTCATTTCTAGGATGACAACCACTTTCATATTTTATATGATGACTCTACTTCACCTTATGTAGAGTCATCATATAAAGATTGGTATGATTTAGAGTCTGATTGTGAGGATTGTGGTATATGGATAGTTGTCATTTCTGGAATGATAGCCACTTTCATATTTTATATGATGACTCTACTCCACCTTATGTAGAGAACATCAATGTGCCAAATCAGGAGCCAGTTATGACTACCAGTGTCCAGCCTGCATATTCTATAGTGGTATTGTTCCTTCCAAATTTAGCTTCAACATTTTCCAACTGTGGATGGATCTGCATATTTGGATCCACATGACCAGTGTAAACATTTGGAGCACCATTTTTTGTTGTCTATTGTGTCCCGGTATCTTCAGAGTGGAGTTCACATGAGCACTTGGACATGGAACCCAAGTTTACAATGGCGGTTGGACTAATGGTGGCTAGCACTTCTACATGGGACCCTGGTTCTCCAACCTACTTCAAAATCATGGTCCACAATTATCCATGGAACCGTGGTATATGGTTGTACTCCCTCATAACAAGCATTGAGTACAACGCTTTCATAAGGGGGATGGAATGTAGTGTAGCTAGGGGAAATAATATGGGTTACCTAGGGAGGTACACAAGGAGAATAATAATAGATAAGTATTGTTATGTATAAAGGCCACTTTTAATAAATAAGGCCTAGTGTGAATGCAATAAATGTAAGAGAACTTACTAGAAGGTTCCTCCTTTAAAATGTTCTTAGGTGGTTGGTAGCACTATATAAAGGGGTTCAAGCAATGTATTGGGGAAGTAAAAAAGTATTGCATTTGGAGCGGTAGCTCATTAGGAGGTTTCCCCCTTGAAGAGGCAAGTGAACAAGAGTGGATTCCTTCCTTAATAGGATCTATTGTATGGTGTTGCCCTACACTAAGGGTTTGATAGTAATCAAAGTGGATATTTTTCTATATTGTTCTCTGGATATTGTGTGGTGATTGTGTTTTCAGATCTTACAAACTTAACAAAGAAGCCCACTCAAATCCTTGGCAAAGATGAGGGAAATGAATGATAGAGTAAGAGCAAATGGAGTGAAATAGGACTTTTGTGCATCCATAAACCCTAGCCATGAGTCCTGGGGCCTATTAGGGCCTTCCCATGTGCTTGACATGCAAAACAAAAGAAAGTAAAGGCAAAAATTGCAAGATTATTTTGTTGGGTCATGGAAGCACTCAGGGAACAATTTTTTATCAAGCAAGCATGCCCCAAGAGTATTGCAGGAGCATCTTGGGAGTAACGTGGACTCGAGACACTTCCAACAACACCAATTGTTATCTCCTACCTAGGATTGCGCCCGTAAAAACCGTTATCGAGCAAGTTCGCTCAAACAACACACTCTTGAAGCCTCTTCAAACATGTTGATGCCTAAAGCACACTTCAAGAGCAAGGGAACTCCACTACAACATAGTCTAGAACCATCTTGGTGTCCCTGTTTTCCTGTTATTGAAACCACTCAAAACGAATTCTTCCCTTCCTAGAATCTAAGCATGAATTGTGCATCTATTGCAATCATTTGTTTGTTGGCAATGTTTGTGGGAGTAGAGGGTGGTTTTACAGGCATGGATTTTGGGGGTTTGGAAGGGGGAGGCAAAGGAGCAAAAGAATGAAAAATGAAATGAAAGAAAAGTAGGCCCTTGCCCATTGCCCTTAAGGTTGGGCATAATGTGAATGACGATTAGAGGGCCCTGGAGCCCATTGTAAATTTAAGGAGGTCTCCTTAACATTACATTATTTGCAATTAACCTATGCTTTAGAATATTAATATATATATGCATGTGCTTGTCGAGAACAATGTTTTAAATAAGCATAACTACCATACTCAATAAGCAAAGGAGAATGTTGAAGGGAATTAAGGGGCAGATACATTCACAAGGATAGAAAGAGTTTGCTTTTTTTAACATTTCACTATGACAATTTGATGGCATTAGATAAGGGCAATATTCCTTTAGAAAATTGGCTAAGTGTTTGCATTGAATTTGGAGCAAGATTAAAGTGTATTATATTAACTTCTTGGATATGGAGAAACGGGTGAATCTTGCCCATTTAGATTTTCTAATTGTATAAAATGTTTCATGAACGCGATATATGATTGTAACGTGTTGCATGATATTACAAGCCCTTTAGGAGTTGAATTTTCCCAAAGTAGTGGACCCAAAAGCACTATATGGTATTAATTTGAAGGTCGGGTCCATTTAGAATCCTAGAACTTTAACAAGTTAAAGAAACATAACATCTAGTATTAGACTAGGTTTATGGACCCGAGAGTCTTATAAAGCAAACCCAATAACATTTTGAGTTCAACACTTAGTATTTTGTTGGTTTTAAAAAGTAAAGAATTCAAGCACCATTGTGTCAGTGTCACATGGCATTCTAAAAGCCTTACACATGCACTAAAGGGTCATGGTGCGTTGACATCATCATGCACACTAGGCTCCCTATAGTCATTGATGATGTCATCATGGTTTTTGCCAAGTGGAGACAATTTAAGTGTTCATGAAAATCTTAAGATCCGCACTTAATGGCATAAGCTTTCAAAAACACCCACCTCCCCTAGACCCAAAATATTATGATCTTGTTTAAAGGTGTATTAGACCTGTAAAAATACTTGTGTAGCATGAAAAGACCTTGTTATCATTGATGACATCATCATGGTTGATGTTGTTAATTTTCAAGCATAAACAGAGATAGAAGATAACAGTGGTGTTCTTTGCCTCTTTTAAATGATAAACAGAAACATAAGAATCATAGGAAGATCACTCATTCACAAAGACACAAATATTATCCTGGGAAACCCTCAAGGGGAAGAAAACCCAACAAACTTCTGTGATATATTGATCAGTCAATCAAGTACAATAAATTTACAAGGCAATAGCACTAAGTCTCTATTACAAAACTGTCGTCAAACCTGTAGCTTATACTGTAGCTGAGCTGATTCAAATCTGCCCTTTAATGGCTGACTCTGAATTGCTCTTAAGGTTGCCTCAGAATAAGTGAAAGATGCTACCCAGAATTGAGTATTGCAGCCCTCAGAAAAGATCCTTTAGTTGTTGTATAGAACAACCTTTAGTTGTTGTTAGAATACCTTCAGAACAAAGTAAATTTGTTGCTACAGGACTGTCTTAGTTGTTGCCCAGAATGACTCTTAGATGTTGTCCAAAAAATCTCTTAAAAGAGAGTGAAAGAAGGCTGCTACAGAATAGATTATCAACTGCTAGTTGCTGCCCAGAAATAGTATAGTTGTTGCCTCTGAATATGCTAGTTGCTCCTTCAGAAATACTAGTTGCTCCTTTAGAAATACTACTTGCTCTTTCAGAAAAAAAAAAAAATCCTTAGYTGCTCACTCAGAAAAATCCTTAGTTGCTCCCTCRGAATAACCTTAGTTGCTCCCTCAGAAACTTGAGTACAGAACTCTTAAGACAAACTGATATACAAAACTGATATCAAGAATGAATGATGAGGAGGGCACCTCCCTCTCTTTAAATAGCAAAGAGTTTAGGTTAGGATATTTAAGTTAGGATTACCTTTTAGGTTAGGGTTGCCTTAGCTTAGGATAGGAGCTAGAGTAGGTGGCAGACTTAGCTAGAGGAGGGCGGTTAAGGCAAGGGACAACTGGCAAGGGGTCAGCTTTAAGTGGGCAGCTTAAGGGGGTAGCTTAAGGGTGCAGCTTGAAGCTGCTCRAGGAATATCCTCCGTAGCTGCTTTACATTTTAACACTCCCTCTCAGCAAAGAGGGTATTCTTCAAGCATCCACATCCACACAGTTCTTTCTATTGCACACAATCATTAACTTGTTGACAGGATCAATATATCACAAGAAGTTTYGTATCCTTATGCAAATAAGGATCATGGAATGTGATTATCCAGTTATCCTTAACCATGGTGAACTGCTAGAGTTATTTCACTTAGGGGTGGCCAGTCCCTAAGGAATGCTCATAGCTCATCATGAAGACCTAGGAGAATTTTTCACATTTCCTTGTCTTGACTTTTGCTTTAACACACAAAGCTCACAAGACTTGTCTTGACTTTTGCTTTGACACACAAAGCTCACAAGACTTGACTCACAGAGGTTGTACGTTCCCCCTGACTTTTGCACTAGTCTGTCTATGCTCACAGAGGTTGTACGTTCCCCCTGACTTTTGCATTAGACTTACATAACATCTTGTTCGTCTTGACTTTTGGTTTGACTCACAGAGGTTGTACATTCCCTCTGACTTTTGTCAATACCTCACAAGATTGATTCTCCAAATCTCCATGGCTAGCTTCAGGGTGGCCACTTAAGGCCTCACATTGGAGAATGTCTTCTGATGTTGCTATTCCCTCTCAGTGAGGGACACATTTTCTGCCATACCAAGCTTATCCCAAAAGTAGACAAATTTTCCAAGAGACAGAGGCTTAGTCAAAATATTTGTTATCTGCTCATCAGTACAAATGTACTGCAGCTTGATGGCACGTCTTTGGACCATGTCTCTGATGAAATGATATTTCATCTCAATATGCTTTGATCTGTCATGGAAGATTGGGTTCTCTATGAGCTTTAAGCAACTTTGGTTATCACAATGGATAACAGTTGTTTCTAATCTCTCTTGAAACAACCCAAACAGAAGCTTTCTTAGCCACATTGCTTCCCTGCTTGCATTATTGGTTGCTATATATTCTGCTTCAGCTATACTTTGTGTTATAGAGATTTGTTTCTTGCTTGACCAAGATATCATAGCTGAACCCAAGCTAAAACAATATCCAGAAGTACTCTTTCGGTCCACTGAGCTCCCAGCCCAGTCTGAATCAGCATAACCATGAAGCAACACTCCTCCACTGGAAGTGTATCTAAGTCCATATGCAATGGATCCTCTCAAATATCTAAGAATATGTTTAGCAGCAATCCAATGTTTGTGTCTTGGTTCGGACATAAACTGACTCAAGGCGCTTACAGCAAAACATATATCAGGGCTTGTATGGATCAAATACATTAAGGATCCAATAAGCTGCCTATACAAGGATGGATCCACGAAGTCTGATCCAAAATCTAACTCATGTAACTTCTTTAAGTTAGATACTATGGGTGTAGACATGGGCTTACAATCTAGCATACCAAATCTGTGCAATACATCAACTGTATACTTCCCTTGAGAAAGGAAAATTTCATTTGATCTTTGCCATACCTCCAAACCAAGGAAGTAATGCATGAGTCCAATGTCTTTCATTTCAACTTCAAAAGTGAGCTCCCTCTTACACTGAGCTATCAGTCGTTCCTCTCCAGTAAGAAATAAATCATCAACATATCGAATCAAAATTAGAGGATGATTTTCTATTACCTTAAAATAAAGGTTGGGATCAGTTGCACTCTTGGAAAAATCCAATCTTTGAAGATAGTTGTCGATTCTCGCATACCAGGCTCTTGGTGCATGTTTTAGCCCATATAGTGCTTTCTTTAATTTGCACACATGTGATTCCTTTCTTTGAACAACGAAACCCTCTGGTTGTTCTATATATACTTCTTCCTCATCTTGACCATTTAGAAATGCAGTCTTTACATCCATCTAGTGAAGTTTCCAACCCAAAACTGAAGCGAGGGATATGATGGTCCGGATGAAAGTATACCTTGCAACAAGTGTGAATGTTTCATCATAGTCAATACCTTCCTTTTGAGAAAAACCACAAGCCACAAATCTCGCTTTGTATTTCTCAATACTTCCATCAGCTGCATGCTTGATTTTGAATAACCATTTGGAAGTAACCACATATTTTCCTTCCGATCTTGGTACTACTTCCCATACATCATTTTTCATGATGGATTGATATTCTTCCACCATGGCATCTTTCCATACTTGTTGCGTAGCAACATCCTCATAGTTGGTGTGCTCTGCACCACTAATCTGAGCCATAAGAGCCACATAACCTGAAAATCTTTAAGGTCTATTACTTTCCCTGAAAGTACCTGAAGGAGTTGCATGTTTTTCTGCCTCTCCAAGAGTTTCTCTACACCAGGCAGGCTTCCTCTTAGCAGGAGGTACCTCCATAGGTCTCTCTATCTGTTCTACTAGATCCATAGTATCAACTTGATCCAATGGCTCTTCGGGTTCCTCTATCTTTGTATCTTGATGTGATTCTTTAGAATGCTTGAATGCAGCTTCTTCATGAAAAGTTACATCCAGTTATCCTATAGAGGATAACTCGATAAATATTTTCCCTAGAACATAGATTTTGTATGCCTTGGATGTTTCATTGTATCCAACAAAGATTCCTTTCTTTCCAGAAGGCTCCATCTTAGTTCTTTTCTCTTTTGGTATATGAATGAAAACTGGACATCCGAAAATCCTCAGGTGTCCCACTTCTGGCTTTTCGCCAATGAACACTTCTTCTGGAGTCTTTTCTCCCAGAATAGCATGAGGACTTCTATTTTGAATATAAACTGCAGTGTTTGTGGCTTCTGCCCAAAGTGATGAGGGAAGATCCTRATCACACATCATGGCTTTATTTGCCTCACAGATTGTTTTGTTCTTTCTCTCAGCAATCCCATTCTGTTGAGGGTTATAGGGCACRRTTAGTTGTCTCTTGATTCCTACTTCTTTACAAAAGTCATCAAACTGACGAGAATCAAATTCTCCACCATTGTCAGTTCTCAAAGTACGTATATGTTTTTCAGTCTGATTTTCAATCAATGCTCTGAATTCTAGAAATTTACTAAAAGTTTCATTCTTTGTTTTTAGAAAATAGATCCAAGTTTTTCTAGAGAAGTCATCTATAAAAATCACATAATAAAGACATCCATTCAAGGACGGAGATAACATAGGCCCACATACGTCTGAATGAATCAAATATAAAATCCCTTTAGACTTTGAGTTACTGTTAGGAAAGGATTTCTTTATGCTTTTACCAAGAACACAACCTTTACAAATACCATCATGATCAAACTGAAAGGTAGGCATTCCTCTTACCATTTTCTGAAGTTCGGGGAGCACTTTGAAGTGAAGATGTCCAAACCTTCTATGCCACAGCTCAGATGGACTAACTAAAGCATGAACCAAAGCTTGGATATGTCATGGAAGTTTGTAAAGGCCTCCCTCTCTAACTCCAATCACAATTGTTGAACTTAGTTCTTGATTCTTCGACCATAGGAGAGCTTTCTTGTCCATAAAGATTACCACATAACCTTTATCTTCCAATACTGCAATAGAGATAAGGTTCTTCTTTAAACCAGGAACATACAAAATTTCTTCAATGTGTAGCTCACCTCCAGATTCAAGCTGAACTGATGTTGAGCCAGGTCCTTTGATTGTATAGCTAGCATTATCTCCAAGTTTTACTTGAGTAGAGAATTTATTCTCCTTGAAGTTTGCAAGGACTTCTTTATTTCCAGTCATATGCTTGGAAGCTCCACTATCTATCAACCAGGATTCAACACCATTTGTAAGAGAATGAGAGAGTGTTGAAATAAGATAGTATTCTCTCCTGGTCTCTTGATTACTAGAAGCCTCTTTTGTCTTTGTTCTTCGAGACTCATCTTCTACAGCAATAGAAGCACGATATTTGCCTTTGTTCCCTTTTC
>ML786129.1:201196-215317 GCA_009831015.1 Picea engelmannii
AGCCTCCATTGCATTATCTGGAATCCACAACCATCCACACTACACACACAAAATCAAACAAGACCCAAAGGCCCTTTGCTAATTCACAAATTTCATATGTATGCTTGTACTCCATGGCTTTTGGCCTTACAACTACCCTCACTGTTCAAATTCCAAATACAATGCTTCATCTTCCAATGGTTGACAAAATTTCACTAAGGACAATAAATGTTTCACTATATTACATTTTTTTTAATTACATAATAGAACTAAAACTAAGCAAATGTAAGAAAATGTGCAAGATAGCTATAGCGCTAGGGATGCTCCTACATCAAACTCCCCTGGTTGGAAAATGTTAGCATCTTGCTCACAAGGTCATTGATAAAACAACAAGCATTGGATATCTTTGTCTTTTATTTATTGTCTTCTTCCTTCTTGACCACACACTATACCACTCATCCTTCCTTCCTCTCCACTTTGCATCTTTCTTCTTCCTCTTCGTAATCCACACCACTGCAATTTGCAACTATAAATAACTCCTCACCCTTTCAATAAACGTTGCCATCTTTTTCCCCTAGTTCACTTTCATCATTATTGCCACCATCTCCTTTATCGCTTGCCGCAACTCATCCACCTCTAGCAAGCACTATAAATCTTGCCCTATGAGGCTCACCAACTGAAACTACTCCCTCTTAATGGTGCTTACCACCTCCCCATCCTCCCTCTTTTGCACCATTTCCACTCTGTCAACAAACTCCACCAATGCTTGTTACTCAAGTATCTCTCCATTTTTCTTTCCTTAACAAAAACAACTCCTGTGCTACAATCATCTTCGACTCAATGTTGCTCTACTTCATCTCCACTCTTTTGCATTAGCACTTCTTGTTGCAACTATTGCAACTTTTCTTTAGTTTGCTCCACTTTCTTTTCTTTTGTCGCACACTCCAGTTCACCTGCAACAAAGTCAGCACACAAAACATTACAGGAATCAAACATTCCCATCTGCATCTCTTCCACTATTACATCTATTGTAACATCATCTCCTTGCAACTCCACTGCTTCAAGACCACTCTCTTCTACAACAGCATTTTCTTCTGCAACACCACTAACTATCGTAGCATCTCTCCCTTGCAACTCTATTGTTGCTTCTTGACTATGTTGCACAAGTTCCTTTACCTCAATCTTTTGCTTGCAGTCTTTTGCTACAAATCCTTCTTCTACACTCTCCTTTGGCATGTTACCCACAACATGCACTTCACACACACTTTTCTCATCATTTTCCTCATCAACATGCACCCCACTTTCACAATCTACCCTTTCCCCAACCACATTTAGGAGAACTTCTTCTTTCTCCTCTCGCTACCTGCTCTCATGCTTTCTCTTCATTTGCACCTTCTCAGTTCTCAAGACCAAATGATAAGCCTCTTCTAATCACCGCATCTTCTCTGCAATTATCTTCCTTTTAATGGGCAACTTCAATCCATCCAAAAACTAAATGATAGTTTCCTCATTATCACATACAAAACCAGCTCACCTAGCCACTCTACAAAACTCATTAAAAAACCTTCTACACATTTATCATTCAGCTTTAACTTCTTTAATCTTCTCCTCATTTTCAAAGTATAATCAAAATTTACAAACTTACCAATTAATTCGGGGAGCATCTTCTTCCAATTATGGATCTTGTCTTTACTTCTCCATTTTTTGTCCCTCTTCCACTACTACCACCAATCATATGCATAGTTCCTCAATCTTCCACAAGAAAATTTCACTCTCTAGGGGTCTTTAATCTCATTGCACTCAAAAAATTTATACATGCCTTCTATCCACTCCATCAACATTTCCAAATATGTACTTCCAAAAAACTTTGGAATCTCCATCTTCATTTGGTGTTGTTGCACATCCTCCTCTTCATCTTCATCACTCTTCTAGATCACTTTGGATGTGACCCTTCCCCTCTGCTAAGCTAATTCGAAGGCACCCATCCTCCTCATCATTTGTTGCAGAAATTTTGAAATATCTTCCAATACCTCTAAACGAGCATTCTCTCTTCTAGTTCTCCCATTCACTACAAGGATTCCTATCCCTACTATCATCAAATCCTCTTTCTTGCAAGGCATTTCTCCCTTATGCTATAACATCCACCACACTATCTCTAAGGTGTCCCTTTCACAAATTCTTCAACACCTCATTCTCCACGACCTCTACCTACTGCTCTTCAAGATTGGAGTTATTTGTCCTCCTACAACATCTACACAATCCTACAACTGGAGGAGTTCACTCACTCTTTCAAATCAATGTTACATTTATCGTTATCGGGAACTTATCGTCGGGGGTCTAGAAAATAAATTATCGGAAATTATCATGAAACTTGGAAAAAAAATAATCATTTTTTTTTTATTTTTTAAACATCTAAAGCAACAACAACATCAAACAAACACATTGCTACATTAATATGAAAATAAAACTGATATATAAGATGTGTAAGATGTCAAGTGGTACATCAATCATCGATACTGAAATATGATATTTATCCTAAGTCATAAGTCCTGACAGGATAATACAAAATCACAACAAAACAAAAATAAATGTATCTCGTGACATGATCATCATGAGGCATCTAGATACTATAAGGATAGTCATAATGCACTAAGATTCTAAGAAGGTGTGGTTGAGGATTAGGTTTCCCCTGCCCTTAAGTAGCTTGTGGCTCACATGTGGTTCCTCAATTCGTCCCTCTGATTTTTCTTCCCAGTAATATCAAGAATTGAGTTCTTTGCAATAAGGACAACATCTGGGGTAACTACAGGGCAAATTTCCACTTCATGCCCTAGGGTTTTGGCAAGGTGGTATTTCAAGCRGTTGATTCCGCCAGACATTTCCTTTCCACATAGCTTGCAACTCAACTTTGTTCTATTATGACCCTCATAGGGTTCAACATACTCCCACATTGGATCCATTGGCTTTGCCATTTTGTTGAGCACTGATTAAATCTTTAAAATTTAAACCTACGACACAAAATAAATGGGGAAATTCAAAATCCAGATCCACAAAACACTTAAAGAATGTTGCAATTAAAATATCATAGCTACATAAGTGTTAAATCTCCCATAAAAAATGGCAAGAAGAGGCATATATAATGGTCATTGCAAACCCTATACTAAATCTTGAAAAACAAAGAAAATGAAGGCATAATTTTGTTTACATACATGGTTCAATGGATATGGTAGATTGGAATAGATCCCCACTCCAAAAATGCTTACTTGATGGCACTGAAAACTATGGATCTTTCCTTGTTTGCTTGATGGAAAATGGTTACAACACCATTAGAGCTCAAACCCCACAAGCAACATTTGCAAAATGACAAAATAAAACCCCAAAACAAGTTTTATAAGACAAAAGGCGCATGGATCTTTAGCAGGCCAAGAATTTTGGTAGATTCGCGAGAAATTCTCGAGAGAAATTATCGCGATAATTTCCCGCAATATTATTGGCTTCCTCCTGTGTGGTGATATTATCGCGAGAAATCCAATATTCTCGCGATAAGTGTAACATTGTTGCAAATAATTTTACCTAGCAACGGACCCTTGTTGGAGTCATCTACACTTCTCCTCTTTCATTGTCACTGTTATCTCACAGAATTCCCACTCTTCCCATGGTAACAATTATACCCAGCTCTTCTCTTTTTCACTGGAATTGACCCAATTGTTCTGATACCAATTTAAGCAACAAGGCCAAGCGAAAACAAGAGACAATACACCACAATAATAAAACACTCAACAGACTTAACCACATAGATTTGAAATTCAATTGAAAACAAGCATAAATGCCACAACAACCACAATCTCTACAGCTTTATTGAATTAATGGCCAATGCTCCTAAGCCTCCACTGCATTCACAGAGCCTATCCATAGGTCTCTAGAATCCACATCCATCCACACTACACACACGAAATCAAAGGAGAGCCAAAGGACCTTTGCTCATTTACCAACTTCATAAGTACACTTGTGCTCCTTGGCTTTTGGCCTTACAACTATCCTAATTGTTCAAATTCGAAATATAATGCTTCATCTTCCAATATGGTTGACAAAAATTCAATAAGGGTAAAAATATCTCACTACATTACAATTGTTTTTTGTTTTTTAATTACAAAATATAACCAAAACTAAGCAAATGTAAGAAAACGTGTAGAGTAACTACAATGCTAGGGATGCTCCCACATCATTGCACTAAGTGACACCTTTAATTAATATTTTGATAAGGTATACGTGCATTGCTAGTTGATAATCCCATGTGAATAAACAAAAGAAATAATATTGTATAGCCAATCCGTTCTAATTTCTAACAATTAAATCTAACAAAGTCATTAAACATTTGAGGCGAATACATCCTAGTAACAACTAACACTATTACTAAATATCAACTATGTCCATATTTGTTGCATTTTATATGCCTTCTGTTAGAACACACGAATGTAGATAAGAGTGAGATTGTAATTTTCATGGATATGATACATCTATAAATACATTATCTTGACCCTTGGATTCATCTTCCAAGAGGTCTCTTGGACTCCCAATGACTAGTGGTTTAGAGATTACCACAAACCAAATGGCTAGTAGAAATTGATGTCTTCTACTAAATGGTGGTGGTGATTTAAGGAAGACCACAAACCCTGGAACTTGGCTCTAAGGCTTAATGGTTCTCGGATCATTTCCTAAGTTAGCTAGATGCTAATGTCATATACTAATTGGAAGTGCTCTCGAATGGAGGTTTAATGATGACCACAAACAATTGTCTAGCAGAATTTATAAGTCTTCTACTAAATGGAGGTTTAAGGAAAACCACAAAACATCTAGTGGTCTAGTGGTTTTGGGATGACCACAAACCAAATCACGCTCATTTGTTACTACTCGATTGATAAGACTTCGAAACTTGAAGCCTAACTATCAATCACTGATGTTATCCCCCCTTGTCAAAGACAAGGTGAGAAGACAAAAATCTTTCCACTCAAAGATGTGTCAATACTTGAGAATGAAGTCTTTGGTATGATTGATATATCTTCTTAATTGTTGATGACCATTGCCAAGAAGTGATCCACCCATAGTGGTTATTTACTCTTGCAGATTTCTTGCGTTTGGAACATCTATCGGAAAGATGATTGTGTTTTTCACAATGCTCACAAGGATGAAGATCAAAACATTAATCTTCCATGTGGCCAAATTGATGACAATGGCATTTAGGAATTTGCTCTTGAACTAGAGCAGGTGAATATGATATTTCTCGAAGCAATCCAACAATTTGAAACTGGATTGGTTTGGTATAATCTGAAATATGAAAGGTCGCTTCCTTTTCATATCCAATACATGTTTTGCGCTTATTGTCTATGATTTCTTTCCAAGGTCTGGTGATTGGCTTAGAAAGAGAAAGTTGAACTTCGTCTTCATCTGCACTTGTATCTAAAGTTGTTTCGCTGAGTTGCTCCTGCACTGGTTGTTGATTTGAATCATCATCGTCATCAAAATCGAACAAAGGGATATTTTGAACAAAAACTAGTTCAGAATGTTGAAGATTTTTTCGTTGTAGTTAATCATGAAGACATTGAGTCTGGGTTTGAAGCACTTCTACTTTGGCTTTGTGAAACTTGCACCCAAATTGAAGAGTTGCTTTGCCAGTTATCACTATATTTTCATCTGTAGAGAGTATTAGAGTGTTCAATAATTCTAATAATTCCTCAACTCAAGCCATTTAGACACTGACTTAAACCTCGAGGGTTTCTTGCAACTCCACCCTTTAATAATCAGACTCAACCATGGAAACTCAACAAATGAAGGGTGTCGACTTCTACCGAAAATGCACCCGTTTACAATATAATTCAACTTGGAAAGCTAAAATATCATACCACAGTGAACCATTCAAAATCGACCCAACAAAGATATTCAACTTGCTAAAACAAATCAACTTGATTCAATTCGGCTTCAAGAGAATACCTATAGACCAGAAAGAAACCACAAACAACAAGAGGGGCAAGTTTTTGATGGTTGATTGAGTCCACAATAGTTGTCTTCTTTGTGAGGGCTAATTGTTGCATTCGAGGACTTATGGGGACTTGAGACGCTTTTATTGCTCTTAGCCGAGAAGGTTCTTCTGCCTCATTGAGTATTTCTTCCCCATGGGAATCATGAATCCAAATTCTGCACAACTTTCTATGATTTTGAGCAGGAAGTGATGTTTAAGTATGGGGATGAAGGTAAGCATATCTATCGTAAATGCTTAGGTTGCTTTAAAGGCCTTCCTCTTACTTCTATCATTGTCGGTTGTGTTTACACTGCACATGGAGGACTTTTCCGCAACGTTGAGTCTTCCTTGTCAAAAAGATGAAAGGGGAAAAAGGGACGCAGTTTAGTATCATGCTCCGATTCCAAAGTCTTGAGGCTTGGTTCTTTGGGTGAATTAGCCAAGGCTCGACGAGTAGTTCTTGATCCTCCTTGGGAGGGTTTTGAACTTGATACCAGGTGATGTACTTTGGTCAGATCCCTCTACACATCCAGGACTGTCGCCAAACAAAGAAAGAGGGATTGGTTTAAAATCCAAAGAGGCAAACCATGCACGTCACGTTTAGCAGGAGCTAAAGAATACTTAAATTTTCTTTTTACAACAAAGCCAAGTCCGACATCAACACCCTGATGCGTTTATTCACCCAATTTCTCATCTTCTCTCATGGCTTCTTCCTTTCACTAATTGGTCAAAGACAATGGGGGGCACTCTTCTCTTTGAAACCTTGACGGAGGTCTTAATTCGAGTGGTCGCCATTGTGGGTATCACGCTCACTCTGTATTGCTTCCAAAACAGACTCCATTCTCTACGCCTTGGTCCACATTAACCAAACCATCCACCTCTCCCTTGTTCTTATCACCACAAACGATGGGAAATTCTTTTCCAACGAAAAAGATCTCCAATGTGTTTTTGAATTCAACAGCAGCAAAGAGAATCGATCTCAGATCCTCGACTTCAAAATACATTCATTTATTGGCAGTCGTCATGGAAATGAAGTTGTTGTCAATTGTCATCGTCTACGGGCACACTTCTGTAGCCTCATAGTATTGATACTGGTAACAAAACATTGAGCGAATTGTTTTCGGTCAGCACTAGTTTCGATAGACGCAACTCCCATCGAGGGTTCTATTACCATTAAACATAGATGCTAAAGTGCTCAAAAATAGATTGTTGTTGTTTCGAAGGTGGTCATGCCCAGACAATATGCGCAAAGAGGAAACCCTAATGCACAAAGAGAGCACACGATCGAATGATTTCATGCAGGTAGAGAGTGATGGTGTTCAATCGAGGTGAGAAAATACGCAGAGAGGAATGTGGTCGAATTAGATAACAGTTTTCAGACCATTGTCAGATCTCAGAGGCGATTTTGTGCATTGGAGATAGATCTGCAAGCAGAGGATGAAAAACTAACGCACAAGGGCACAAATTAAGATGAGCACGAATAACGTTGAGGAGGGCAAACAGAGACAGTCAAAACCGAGCGACGTTTCTGCACGAGAATGAAAAACGCCCAACAGAGAGAATCATGAGTTAACTTTCTCTAGAGTACGGGCTCCACATGGCTTTTCAAAACAACGTTCCTTAGTTCAAAGTCAAATTTCTCTTACTTAAACTACTTCTACACCCTGCACTAAGTTGCCTGAAACAGCATGGACTGAGATATGTTCAAAATCCCGAGTCTTGGAGACAAAATAATACGGGAAGTTGGTTTCTCATGAAGCATATTACTTCCATTTACAAGAAAATGCATAACATCAAAAGCACAACAATTGTCCTGCAGTCTTTTTTTACATTACATCCATATGCAATATAACATAGGCCTTAACCAATAGCCTTTTGATACGGAAAATGCAGTACCTGAACATTTAATAGACAAACTGAAGCCAGCAAGAGGAATTTTTGAACAAGAAAAATAAAGTGAACATTTCAAATTTTAGTAACAACTAAACACGCCCGAAGCCAAGGTAGTGAAAATGCTGCAGTAGGAATACAGCTGAGTCTTGGGTTCAAAAAAAGGTAGCTACTGAATATTAATTGCCTTGTACATTTCCAACCCTGCATACTTTTATGTTTTAATTAAAACAAAAGGACTGCAAAGAACAGTATGTCAGGCCCACAGAATAGATAACGTGCATCTAGAGATCACGTACACTTTTCTAACATATAACCATCAGTTACACATACAAATGACCATAACTTGAATGTGTCATCTACAGTAAAACGATAGACTATCTCTTCAGAAAAAATAAATGAATATGATAATGGCATCACGGCTTTCACTGCATAGGTAACAGGGTTTGATAGCATGCTAAACAGAGATGTTTTATCTTGCTATATCTTGACTATAGTTGTTGTATTTGGATCAACGCTGTGTTATTGCATATTGGACCCACATAGCCTACTCCCACTTTTTATTCAGTAGGAGCGGCTATAAAAGAAAAAAGACGAACAGGTAACCCAGCAAAAATGGAGTAGGTGTTCCCATGAGTTTGCCGTGCTGAGATCTATTATAGAAGCATTAGTATAAACATCGATGCCAATATTACAAGTGTCATTAACAAACTCTTAGGCTGTAGGAGATGAAAGCTAGGCCCTTTAAGCCAGTAGAGGCTTAAAAAAGGATTCAAAACAATAAGAGCTCAGTACTTCTAGGAGAAGATTATTTTTTTCCTGTCCGCTGCTGTGATTCTACCTGGCCCAAAAAAAAACATGAAGTTTAACTCCATGAGATCATCAGAATGCACGAGGCTTATTACAATTTAGCTTGTCCAAGTTGCATACAAAGACCATGTTAACAGACACAAAAACTGCCTATTTTCTCACCGCCTCAAACTGTCCAGGGTTTAAGAAGATTCCAGCATTATTCCAGACACATAACAGTAGGAGGGAGAATGGATTTCCTTCTCTGCTCATCTTTTGCCACATAATTATCCCAGTATTATGCATTGATTGTATAGAAAACCCTCACAAGGCAACACTCTAAAACATGGCTGCCAGTTTCAGTGCAATGCCTTGCGGGCTGTCATTGGCTTGTGGTTGTTATCTATTTCTCAGTACATGCTATCTTGCTAAAGTGGCATATCGCTATGTTGGGATTTTGTTCCACATTAATATTCCTCTCTTCCTCTTTGATCTCCTGATTATTAAGCTGATGGGACAGTCTCATACCATGTCCACATAGCAAATCACTTTCTGCTCATCGTCGGATTTCGTTTTAAGACAATGGTCGGAAAGCGGTCTTTGTTTTTATTGGAGATCATGTGATTATTGAAAATGCTCTGGCTTTTCAATATTTGTTTTGGATGTTTCGTGTTGCAAGTGGCATTCACTTTTCAAGCATTGATGACCAATTCTGGAATCAGATAAATGCCGGACATAAGTTCTCCAGAACTCGTCTTTACAGTAACCGCCTTAAAACAGTGTCAGAAATCAATCCTTTTTCGGAACTGATTATCAAGCTGATGGTAGTCTCACCCTCTTCTACAATAGAGAAGTTAAAAAACTGATATTTCTTTGTACATCCAGCTTTTCAGTCCGACCTATTTTTGCAAATGGAGGTGATGAGTCTGTAAATTTACAGACTAAAAGTTTCCATGAAAAATAAAATAACGCGATCTTTTTACATTCCTTAAAACCCTTTACTTACAAGAGCACTTCATTTATTCAAACATATGACACGAAATAACTGTCCCGTTTCCCTAACAAAAATACCGGGCATGCTCCAAAATTCACCAGCAGGTCTCGAGTTCGAACCCCGCAAAATAAGCCCTAACTCAGAAACCCCGGGACTGTTTCCACCATGGTAAGGCTCAACACTACAGTGGCTTCGATTTAAACCCATTTTCTAAAAATGCATCACCTCTGCCATAACTAACTAACGTTATGCTGACGGACTGTGAAAGAAGCAATCGTCTTAAATTCAAAATTGTGGTGAAATGCGAGGGAAACGGTGAAATGGGTACCTGCTTTTCTTGCTCCGCTTGCCACTTCCTTCGTCCTCGTCTTCTTCTTCGTCCTCTTCTTCATCGCCAGGCTGTTCAGAAGAATGTTCTTCCTCTTTAACCTCATTTTCTATGCCCTCGTCGGCTTCTTCCTTGACCTCATTGTTCTCCAGTTGCTGCTGTTGCTGCAATAAATAAAGGTCTACTTGCTCTCTGATGAAGGCCTTCTTGCTCGTCAAATCAACTCCTAGTTCCTCTTCCAGCTTACGCCGTATACTCGTAGTCGTAGTGGTCGTTAAGTCCGCGGTCTGCAGAATTTCCTTCAGACGCTCTGCGATTTCTTGCTCCAGAACCATCTTGGTTTCCCGGTTTTCTGGCTATCAAAACCGCTGGAAATGAATTCTTCTCTTCCTTTCTTCCTGGATTCTACAAGTAGATTGTGCATCTGCTGCGATCGTTTGTGAGCGGTGTTCGTGGTTTTAGGGGCACGGATTTTGGGGGTTTGTAAGGGCGAAGGAGCCGAGAATGGAAAAACGCGAAGAAAGAAAAGGCGACCCTTTCCCGCTGCCGTTAGGTTTGTGGGAAGGATGGAGATTGGGGGTGTGGTCACGTGGATAAGGCTCTACGAGAACTCCTTGTATGCGGGGGATCGGGAACGTGATGGTCTTATTGGTTTTAAATGGTGCAACGGGTATGGTATGGTAACTGTACAAACGGGGATCAGGATTTGATGGCGGCGAGACTCATTGCATTAAAACACTAGGCAGAAAGCATAGCTATGAGATAACCATAAATAAAAAATGGCCACCATATAAATGATTTATAATGTATCATCCATAACAAAAGTTTTCTCTTAGACTCTACGTACACAATTTTAATAAAAATGATAAAGCTATTCAATGTTTAATCACAAATTTTGTTAATGTGAAGTAAATTTAAATTGTTAGTTTTTTATGTGATTTTTTTTTGGGGATTATTTCATATTGGTTATGAGATTTGTAACATTTAAATAACAAGATTTGGCTATAGGGAGCACTTAGAAAAAATTATAAAACAACCATATGCTATCTACATCTACGCCCATCTCTCCAGCCACCAGAATGACCCACCAGAATGACCAGGGAATAGTTGCAAGTCTCTCATTACACCTTGAGAAATATTTTTGGGGTTGTTAGATATTTGACAACGACTTTGGCAATTCTTGTTGTTGCCACTTGCTGGGAGTCGTTATTATCAGTGGTTGCAAATCAAATTTAAATATGTAGTAGATATTCTTTTTATATATAGGTATGATACTTCCTGAATGTATGTCGATGCTTCTTTATCATCATTTGGAGAGCCATATTATCTAAAAGATACTAAAAATGAATGGATATACTTTTTCATTAAAACTTTGTTCAACTTCCAGAGGTGTTGATGGCTGAAATAATCGATCCATGTTATTTATAGAAGGTTGGTGCAATGATTGCATTGGGACAATCTCCAATAAACTACTTTGTGGGACATTCACATGCCTTGAAAATAATCGTTGTTAGTTCAAACCAAATCAAACTCACAGTTTTCTCAAACATATCAATGCAATGTAACAAATGCAATGCCCATCATGATTACTTCAATGCATAATGATTTTGCAATCACCTTTATGTGAACTAAATGTATAAATTGTTGCAGTGTCTTTGAAAACACAATATGGTTCACCACAAAGTTTTCTAGTTGTATTGAGTTTTTGGGGCATGTTTTTAAAGGAGGACTTTCATAAGAGATGCAAGAGCATTATCTGATTTTTAGGTAAGATGCAAGATCACCATTACTTAGAAATCGAAATTGGGTTAATATAAGAAAACTCCCAAGTGTGAAGTAAGAATATTGTTACTAGGAAACTGAACTTGGATCGATGTATGAAATCTCCTGGATAAATGAAAGAATATTATTGGTTGGAAATCAAACTTGAAAAAACGGTGTATAAAAACTCTCTTATTTACAATTGAACCACAACTAAACCCACTAATAGAAACTCTTCATTGTATACATAGAAAAGAAAAATAGAAAAAAACTTGTATACACTAATGGCACCCAATAAAATGCTAAAGTGAAAAATGTGTTTTGGTGGTTGTTACGTTGTATATAGTCTTATGAGAATAAAAGTTCCTTGATTATGGAAATATTGTATATATGTACATTAAAGAAAAATAGAAATAGCAAATGCATGATATGATCACAAGAAATACCAAATGCACGGTGGTATCACTACCTAAAAAAGATGAATACAAAGTGAAATTATAACAATCATATGTATTTATTTTTTTAGGTGACCTTACCGCTAGGACTGTGCTGCAATAACTACATCGAATATAGCACAAATGCCCAACAATGATACCAAGGTCGATGAAACTTGACATGATTTCTAAACTATTTATATATATTATGCAGTCTCCTCTAATTATTTGTTATAACTCTAACTATAGCCAAGTACTATTAATGCAACAAAGCCTGAAACACTAAGCCTTACTGGAGTAGAGGTTTCATGTGATAGGCTTATTATTATTAGGAAGAAAAGGGGTTGAAGCATCCAACTACAAATTTTCCAATAATCGAGGATAATAAACATACAAATATGGCAGTGAGTTTTGTTCAGAGAAGTGACTTCAGTCGGAGATGACGATAAAAAATATCATAGCTATGATTTGTGAAAGGCTCTACCAGTCATGGGTCATTGTCATTCAGACTATTTTTTAGTATCAGGTTCACTTTTATTCTTAATTGAGTGTCCTTACCATAATTATGTGTAGGCTATGCTCTATTATTCGTTGTAGTTGTCAGTGAATCTAGTCGTTAAGTAGCTCAAATCTTCCTCGTTGATTTGTCGATGCAAATGCAAGTCAAGCAATTCATGGCAGATAGAAATGCTTTGTCAGGTAATATTTCAATATTTTAAAATTTAAAGAACTATTACGTTTTCTATATAAAAATAAAGTGTAGTCCATGCCACTACACACTTATTACTGAATTGATAAAGAATATTGGACCAATGGCAAGTGGGAGGAAGTATATTTAAAAAATTGAAATTTTTCAGTGCAGTCCAACTACACGCTTATTACTGGACTGAAAAAGAATAGTGGGCCAATGGAAAGTGGGAGGAAGTAGATTTAAAATTTGAAATATTTCATGATTGATTGGTAGGAGTGTGTGCTTGGGATTTTTTTTTGGAAAAAATGTTCTACTCTCTTAATAGATGCGCAAAACCTACATCAATAGATCTGCAAAGGTAAATAAAAAATCAATACAATTGCAAGTTAAGCATGTGCAAAGAAAGGATTCCAAATTCATTGCCTAGCACCTACTGGACATGCATATAGTAAGAAAAATATTCTTCATAATTTTACTTATCAAACAACTCCTCATTCAAGAGTAAATTCAATTGTTAAATACAAATAACTCGTGCTTTTCAATTCCTAACTCCAAAGATGGTTTAAGATCAATTGGATTTCTTTTTTACAAGTTTGTATATACAACGTCCATTTCATTTTTTGACAGTTAGATATGGAGTTTTTCGGTTGCTAGCACCATGCATCAAAACACATTACCAACCCATATAAATAACCATCAAAACACAATACCAATCCATATAATTGGCATTTCAGTGAACGAAAAATGAAAAGCCAAGGGAAAAGCCTATTAACATAGTAGATGGCATAGTGTGGAGGTTATGTGTGCACATGTATCTTGGAGTTTGTGATTTCATAGAGGATAATTAACTCAAACATAGCACAAGTGGCAAATAATCTTGATTGTGGTGTCCTTAATACTCTAATTATATGATTGTAGACAGAGAAGATAGTGTTGCATTTATGTATCGTTGTTGCCTAGGCAATTGTAGACAGAGAAGATAACATTTTGTTTTGCATTTATTTCTCATCGTCACCCTGGTAATAAGAGATTCATTTGAATAGCCAATAACATGTCAAAAAAATGTTTTCAAATAATTAAAAAAAAAAAAAACAAAAAAAATATCAAACTCTAATGTTACACTTTGGGAAAACCTTACAAAGTTTTTGGTCAATGCCCACCTATTAGCTGGTCAACGACATATCCATCGCTATATACCTCCGCAAGCGACAGGTATAATAAGTCTCATATATCATGATT
>ML786129.1:231554-286208 GCA_009831015.1 Picea engelmannii
ACAAGTTAAATAACATGGAAGACAAGAGGCTTCCTAAAATTGCTTCAAATTCGAGTCGTAACCACCATCGACTCAAGCAAGGATGACATAAAGATGCCCGGTCTTGGCTAAACTATTGGAGAATCATGGAAGACAACATTTTGCAGAATAAAGATACTATTAAAAATATCATTAGATCAAAATTTAAGGAGAAAATGTGGTGTGATAAAGAGTTAGAGGGAAAAAGAAAATTAAGGTATTATAAGGATGCAATCAACCCTAATCTAGAAGATCAAAATTATCTATCTGTTTTGGCAAGTGTAAAGAAAAAAAAAAGCATTGCTAAGATAAGAACAAATTCTCACGAGCTCCATAGTGAAACTGGGCATTGGCCAATTCCTAAAACGCCATGGGATGAAAGAGTGTGTCACCTTTGTGACTCTAAGAAGGTTGAAGATGAAAAACACTTTCTCTTAGATTGTCCAGCCTATACCC
This sequence comes from Picea engelmannii, assembly GCA_009831015.1. Taxonomy (NCBI): domain Eukaryota; kingdom Viridiplantae; phylum Streptophyta; class Pinopsida; order Pinales; family Pinaceae; genus Picea; species Picea engelmannii. Next base: position 232,029 of record ML786129.1, read on the forward strand.
ATATTAGATCTTATTTTCAAAATATTTGTCACACTACCAACCGTCCTAACCTCTTAACTCAACAAAACTATGGTGATCTTGGAAAGCTTCTCTTAATGCTTTTCAAGCACATAAACAAAATTCTAAAGAATCACAAGTAATCATTTACCCTCTTAAGGTTCGATAGACCAATTCGGTCTTAGTGGACGTTAATCATCATCATCATTAAGACAAATAATAAATCTTCTTTTTTATATAAGAATAAACATAGCTTATATGGCAGATAAAGCCTTATTTATGAAAACAATTACATAAGAAGACAAGGAAACATGTGATAATTACATAGCTATTGGACAAAGTTGTGTAATTCACAATTTTGGCATTTTGTCTTATAGTATCTTATCATATGTGTACAATTGTGTTGTGTTGACCCAATGTAAATGTGGCATGCACATGGAAATTATTTAACAAATCAATAGTGGTTGATTTGTATTTAGAATATTCATCATATGAAACTTTTTTAAAATCAGACAAAACTTTTTCTAATAGCTCACCTATAAGAATGTAATTCCTAAGAGTGTTGTTTGTAGTGTGTATGCTATAATTCAAATGGCTTGAGTAGATGAATGGGCATCTTACTTTATAGTCAATACAATAAACCATGGTCTCTTGTATTTGTCTAGAATATGTTATTGGATAATTGTATTTTTCACATGCAAAGTTCAAAAGGATTTGTGTATGTACTTGCCACTGTGAGTGTTCCTTTTATTTGTTGCGAAATTGATATAGAAAAATGAAGTTTAGTACTACGAAACAAAAGTAATCTATGCAAGTGTGGATGTTTATGCATATTGTGGTTTATTGTGCATAGCGTCGAGGTTGAAAATTTTCTACCTTTTTTCTACTTTCAATGAGCACATAAATGTTGATTGTGAAGTTCATAATTTTTTTTTTTTGGGTTTTACTATATTCTTTAACAATATCATTGGGAACTCGTTTGCTTGTAATTCTTTTTCATTTGAGGCATAGATGGGAAAAAGTGTCTCATGGAGTTGTACCTGTTACATAAGAAACATTTGTAAGATTATGTACTTGAAACATATAAGAGAAAAAAATAAAAGACTGTATTTGAAACATATCAATGAATGCGGGCTTACAATTGCTTTGTCATCATCAACATTGTCATATTTGATTTCCAAGAAGTATTGCATGCCCATTTTTGTTGTTGAGATTACAATAGCACCGATTGTCCCAAATGGATAAGAATTTGTATTATGCAATAACTGTGTGATGTTGTATTTAAAAATAATTTATGTTTGATATAGACAAGAGGTATGTTTTCTACAATGCTTGAGTTAGTTAATGACAATGTCTTTTCACAATCACCACCATCATATTTGTTTTTTAGTATAATTTGGAAATTTGCGATGCAAATCCCATCATCTGGTGGAATCTTTTGTTCGTGTTGTTCACTGTGTTGTGTGGGCACAACCAATGTTATTGTTATTGTCATTTTAGCTTTCATGTCTATTAAATCTACACGAAGTATTTGTTGTGCCTTGTTTTCTTTGTCCAAGAATGTTCTATATGCGATAAATATATCGCCATGGAACATGTTTCTGGTTATGTTATTGCTAAGCTTTGGTTGATATCGACATAGATGTCAATATTTTATGTCTGCTCATAAGCATTGAATTGAAATTAATGCATGGAGAGAATATTTTCAATATATAAACAGTGAGATTCAGAAATAGTCACCATTTTGCTTCTATTTATTGTGTTTCATTTGCTTATTTGTATGTGATTTGTGTGATTTCTTCATAACTAAAAAAAATTGTGTATGACATTAAGAGAGGAAAAAATATACAAATCAATACAAGACTAAGAAGGTTCATTATTTTGGCTATTCTTGATCCTTGAACTTCTATGTATTTGTTCAACAAAAATAAGATCTTCAATTTTGAATAGAAAATTTACTTGAAAATACAAAAAACAAAAAACATTAAAAGTACAAAAGAGAATAGAAATCTTAACTCATAATACAAATGACAAAATGTGTTAAAAAACACAAGTTCAATGTAGCTAATGAACTCATAAATAAAATACAATGTAGCTCTTGGAAGCTATTTCTTGTAGCATATTGTCTCATTACTTATAACTTTTCCCTATGTAAGTTTGTCCGTTTTCCTAGTTTTAAGATATGAGTTAGATCAACTATACACAAATAATAATAAAATTTTATGAAAATACCTATAAATAATATTCAGGGGACTTATGATTTTAATATACAGTGATAGTGTATAGCCTCATGGAATGAATATGCTTTTGTTCAAATATATAGTACAAAAGTAAGATGAACGTGTATGTTTAATTTGTACTTGAATTTTTTAAAGAATACGATTTAGAGGTACTCGACTTATTTCTTGTTATTTTTGTGATGGTTGTGTTTCTTCCATTGTAATACATTTTTGCAAATTAACATTGTTTTTATTCTTAATTATGATCTAGACAAAACATTGTCATAGTAATATACATTGTGCATAAATAAGAAAAAACACATGTACAATGTAGCTAATGAATCGATAAATAAAATACGATGTAACTTTTGGAAGTTGTTCCTTTTATTACCTCATTACTTATAACTTTTTCCTTTATGCTTTTGTCCACTTTCCTCATTTTAAGATACGAGTTAGATTAAGTGTACATAAATCATAAAAAATTCTTTGAAAAATGCATATAAATAATATTTCAGACTTATCATTTTAATATCTATTGATAATGTATAACCTCGTGGAACGACTATATACTGATTTTAATAGATATATCGATCATATATTGTTCTTCTTAGTTAACAAGTGTTATAGTGTTGCCGCCTCGTTTCTTATAACTTTTTCTTGTGTACTTTTGTCCATTTTCCTAGTTTTAAGATATGAGTTAGATTGAGTTTACAAAAATAGTAATAAAATCTTTGAAAAATGCGTAGAAATGATATTTAGGACTTATAATTTCAATATATATATATTGATAATGTATAGCCTCTTGGAATGAGTATGTTTTTGTTCAAATACACAGTACACCAGTAAGATGAAGGTAAGATGAAGGTGTAGATATCTTTCAAGTTGCTTTGATATCTAAGATGTGATGAGGGTTGAAACAAAATGCATAACTAATGTACTTTTACTATGTCATTTTTTTGCCAAGTATATGATGTTAAGAGATAAAAAAATGTCAAAATCAAGACAAAGCTAAGATGGTTCATTATTCTTAATCATTGAACTTTCATATGTTTGTTCAACAAAAACAAGATCTACAAGTCTGAATACAATACAATTATTTTGTACTTGAATTTTTAAGTGATACACTTTAGGGGTATTGACCTTTTTTCTTCTTATCATCGTGATGGTTGTGTTTCTTCAATCGTAATACATTTTCTGCAAATTAACATTATTTTTGTTCATAATTAGGAAAAAGTACAAGTACAATGTAGTGAATGAACCGATAAATAAAATACAATGTACCTTTTGGAAGCTATTTCTTGTGGCGTTACTGCCTCATTGCTTATAATATTTTCTCTTGTACTTTTGTCCATTTTCTTGGTTTAGACACGAGTTAGATCAAGTATGTTGAAATGATAAAAAAAATATTTGAAAAATGCATGTAAATAATGTTTAGGACTTATGATTTTAATATATACTGATAATATATGGTTCTTCGTATTTAATAAGTGTAGATAAGTTAGAACATCTAGGGTATAGTGGCCGAAGAACCACATATACAATGTTTTTTCATTGACATTTGCAAACAAACTCAAAGCTTTGGGAACCATTCATATATTGATAATGGTAGAGTAAAAAACATAGACGAATTTAGACATACTTACTCTTTTGTCTTTTCTTGTATGCTTTTGTTCAAATATATAGTAAAAAAATAGATGAATGTATAGTCTCCTGGAATGAATATGCTTTTGTTCAAATATATAGTACAAAAGTAAGACGAATGTGTAGACATCTTTCAAGTTTCTTTGAGGTATAAGAAGTGACAAGGGTTGGAACAAAATGCATAGCTAATGCACTATTATTGTATCATTTCTTATAAGAAGCAATTTAAATTAGTAATAGTTGATCACAAAATGCGAGTGGTCTTATTATGGAATTGCTTATTTGCAAAAAAATCATATAAAGTGTAGTAAAGCATGAACTATGTCATGATTACTCCAATATGCATTTGAAATATTGATTTGATATTGCTCAATGGGAAAATTTGTCCAAATGTAGTCAACCACAGTTTTATTTTTTGGGATAAAGTTATTTGTTATCTCTTGTAATTGCTTTGATCACACGTTGATGTTGTTATTTGTTATTTGTTATTCTAAAGGTGTTTTGTTTTTTTGGCTATTTGAATGAATGTCAATGTTGAAATCTCCAATGATTATTAAAATACAATCGCTATGAATTGATTGTGCTTTTGCAATTGCAATTGTTTTGACAGTTGTTGAAACACATGTAAGCAATGTAGCATATACATTTATCATGCAAACATGATATTGAAAGTAGATATCCAATAAAACAAGCTCTGTTTTGTTATTGCAATTTTTTTTTTGTTAATATGATGTTTATGTTGTTTTCTATGCGGGTAAGTACTGCATGAAGATAATTTGCCATGTTGAAATTAAATTTGGTAAATTCAATGTTTGTCGGTGCCGAGTTTAGATGTATTTCTTGGATGCAAAGGATCATACTATTGATTAGATCCTGGTCATGTACAATGTCATTGATATGAGCACACAAACTTAATGTATTCAAGGTTGTAATCAATAAAACATATGCATTTGTAATTGTTGTTTGTATATTTTCTAGTTTCCACAATGCATTTGTTGTTAAGTAATTCGTTTCTTCTATAATTTTTTTGTTGACATGAAAAATCTTTTGTGTTAGTTTATTAACAAGATATAATGATTCCATTGTTTTGACATGTGATAACGATGTGTATACTAGTCCATGTATTGATACACGACTTGGATCAAATGCAAGTCCATCTAATGTCAAGCCCTGTGATCTATGTGTTGTTTTAGCACAAGACGACTATATTGGAAATTGTTTTCGTACTATAATTTGATAGTTTTTTCTATTAGATGCTAAGTGTTTTGTAGTGCATAATATTGGGGTCCAGTTTGGTGAGATATCTTTGTCATATAGCTTACAATACTTGTTCCTTTGCAATATACCAATGCCTAGATCTACAAAGTCTATCCAAATGACATCCACATTTTAATTTTTCTTTGCATATCGTTTGCATATTCCATTGGCACCATTAACAAGGCCATCTTCTATGTTATAGTTTCCAGCATATAACTAAGCAAGAATATTCTATTTGATTATAATTTTTGGTGGCAACCTTATTGTCTTCTCATATGGTGTATAACCTACTTGTCTATTTTCATGTTCATCAATTGCATCAAGAACTATTAGTTCTTCATTTACACGTGACAACATTTTTCGTTGTGGTTTTGTACATCTTTATTGCTATAAAATAGGTATGGATCTAATGGAGCAGGTCTATGGCAATGATCATTTATATATTATATGTCTTCATCATATTTTTTATTCATTCGCATTTGGTTAAGGATTTCAATACTTTTTTTCTTTTTGATGCATTGTAGTATGTAATTCATAACATTTTATTTTTTTTGTCCGAAAGTGATACGTTGTTTTTTCTTTCTCTCGGACTAGGTATTCAAATATTAGACAATCTTTGATAGGCTGTGCTTGATATAAGTCACTTGAAAATATTATATTGATATTTCATGCTAATGAGCTATGCTTTATTTCGCATAAGCACTTATCAATTTGGTACAAGAATGTTGCACCTATTAAGGATGCCTCATCAATAAGTACTACTCAAAGTTGTTGGCAATGATTTGTTAATGTATCTTATTTTTCACTTTTAAGAGGAAGGTATTTTGATTTGTTAAATGGAATGTGAAATGAAGAGTGTAATGTTACACCACCTGCATTGAATGTTGCTTTTCCCATATATGTTGTTATGATTCCTCTCACTTGCATTGGGTCATATATGAATATGTTATTGTACATGCACATTAGAGAGTGGAACATTGCTTTAGAAATACATGTTTTTTTAGTACCAACACCTCGTGTCAATCATAAGTGTATTGGTTGATCTGGATCTTTTTTTTGTGTGAATATGTCTTTCACTATCTTTACCTATTCTTTATTCAATAGTCTCACCATTTCATAATTTTTTTTTTCTTCTAATATATGTGTTTTTTTTACGATTTGGTAAGGTCTTTCAACTATTTTTCATTTCTAGCATTTTGCAAATATTTGAAATCCAATTCAATGTTATACTCTTGATAGTGTGTGGTGAGATCATTTCACACACACACACCCACATATCTTAAGTAAATCATCATATTTGTTCTCAATTTCATTTACTATGTTGTCAAAATCACTCGATGATGTTATAGTTTTGTTTATGAACTTTTGTTCCTTACACTTTATGATTTCTTTAAATGTCAGTTATGCATTTTTCCAAGTGAAGTATTGTTCCTTGAAAATGTTTTCATCAAAGCGACATGGAATGTACCACATCAATCATTCTATGCAATAGTTGTCAGAGTCCTTATGCTTATTGTATCTCACATATCTTATGACACACATATTGTCACAATTTCTTAGCTTGTTGCCTTTTATTGGGTAACATGATGCAAACTCTACTAAGCATACATGTTCAATGCTTTTAGGTCATTGTTTAGAGTGGTCAATGATTGATAGGCAAACTATGTATTCTAAGTCATTTGGTTCACTTTGCCATTTTTTTGGTTTTTTCAATATAAATGCACATTTGTAGTTCGATGAACTATTAATAAATATACAATTTCTTGAGCTAGTATTAAATGGCAATGAAAATACTATATATATGAATCAAAAGGATTTGGAGGAAATGAGTCAAAATGAATTTGACTCCAATTGAAAGCTTCATGACTTGGTTCTTCCTCTTTATAAAAACCAAATGTCTCTCCCAAATCAACCCAAAATTGTTCATCTTATACAGATTCCTTTGGATGCCACAAAATAGGGCATTGGAATTTTAGGCCAATCCACTAAACTTTATGAATTTTCAGACAATTTAGATATCTTGGAAATCTCTGTAAAGCAACTCCAAACTACTCATAAGTCATAGGATCATGTTTCTTTTGCACATCATCTAGAAGACTAGTACGATGTCTAAATGCTAAGCTTGTATTCAGTCTATTTAACCCAATCGAATTTTCACAACAAGTAATGGTCAAGGCTTGGTTTTCTTGGAACAAGGACACAAATTGTTCTATTTTAACCATTTCAATTCTTTCAGGAAGCAATCTACTAGGCTCTGGACTGGCTATGATCCAAAGGTTTTCACTGCATTATTGGAATTCACTAGTAGTCATTGCTTCTGACCACTTGGTTTGATTTTTCATAAAATATACAAAGCCCCTTAGCTGCATGTCTCCAACAAAGGGATTGGGATCCCAATTACGACAAGTTGGAAGAACAAGATTGTGTAGGTAAAATTCACACAATAAGTTCAAATCATCCTCACGAAGAGTGGGGAAAAATTGAACAAACTGATCAATGTCTAAAATACAACAAGATTCTCCTAAGCTAAGCATCATGATCTGAAAAGAAATATATTATTCTCTTAGATATAAAAAATATAATGGAGATGGGTTTCTGCAAATGACCATTTGGTGGGCCAAGTGACCCAAGAATTTCTTTTCTTCTGTCAATTGTCTCACTTTCATTCTCATATCATGGGAAATCCACAATTCTTTTTTACATTTTGCTTTGTCCTCTCATGAAGTTTATTTAAAACATCAATATTCTCCTCTAAACATTTTTTCTTCTTTGTCCAATCATGATAAGAATTCTCATAATTCTTCGTGACATGGCTAAATTATGGATTTTCTTCCAGTGAGACTGGTTCTTCTCCTAACCCAAGTTTTTTTTAACTTATCATCAACATCCATTTGACTAATATCGTGGTCATCACCAGGTGAAGCCGATGCTAACCATTGTTCTTGGTTATCTACTGCATCCACAATCAAATCTAAGGCGATGTTGTTATCAAAATACTAAAGTTTTTCTTGAGCAATTTTTAATTTTTGCTTCAACCCACGATTTTTCTTCCTTAACCGTGCATACAATTTTACTAATTTTTTTTGTGGTGCACTAAAATCAACAAAGGAATGAAATTTACCCATGAAGTGTCAGGCTTTCTTTTTCCTCTTCTTTGCTTGGACTTTGTCATTTGCAGTAGTTTGTTCTTCAATTTGTTGTTCTTCTGCGTCATATATCTCTATTTTCCTTATGCCTATCTCGACCCCCTCTGGCTCAATTTCAAACTCTTGAGGCTTTGTTTCATGGTTTTCATCAATCATCTTCTGCTGAAATTCCCTCTTTCCTATATTGGCCCCCTCTGGCTCAATTTCATACTCTTGAGGCTTTGTTTCATGGTATTCATCAATCATCTCCTGCTCAACCTCTATTGGGTCTTCTTCCGGTGCTTCATATTCATCGACCGATGCCTCAAATGTTTCAACATCCATAATGTTCTCCTTAGTTGGCTCCCTATTATCAATTGATTTACTATGCACAACATCTTCTTTAGGCAGGGTTTGTATTTGAGCTTTTAGTCGTAGTGATCACCTTCTACGAATTTCATCCTTGGTTCTTATTGACTTGATAAATGTTGATACGATACCCGATCCTACAAAAGTTTCTCGTGTCTAGCCATTATGTCTCAAGGTATGTAAAACAATTAACTTGGCCAAACCATGATGACTGACGTTGGTCATAGGACACAGACTCTCTCTAACTTTTGTAGCCATTAACAATAAAGATTACTGTAGAAAATAAGGTAGGTTGATATACCTTTTGTTTCTCAGATGACTCGACAATTTGAAGTGATAACCAAATAACATGATGAACTTGCCTTCACAAGTTAAATACCTCTGCACCCAACAAGCAACTTCATACCATACTATTGGAAGATAATTTCTCTACACTCCCTTAGCCGTCCACTACACATATTTCCCCTTATTCGAAAAATTCATGTTGCCATTCAAAAGGTTGTGAACGCCTAACAAACCATCGCTCACCTATGGTTGGCAACCCCGTCACCTAGGAAATTACTGTCTCGGTGATTGCAATTTGAAAACCATTTACCATAGTCACTTCACCTCTTAAGTTTTGTGCAAATTCATATGAAATATCCTTATCAAATCCTTCAAGGCGGTCAAAGTATTCCATCTAGAAAACTTCAATGAAAATAGCTACTATTGTTTGATTTCTACGGATGTCGATTGAGTTGGTCGACTCACTATGTACTACATAACCCCCCATATTGTTTATATGAATTAGAACAAAGGGTTGGAAAATTAGGCGAGTGAGAAAAAAAGAACAGTGAAAGCTCTTACAGACACAAATGTCGAAGATTTTTGGATAACAAAAACAACAAGGGACGAGAAACAAGCATAGCTTGCAAGGATAAAATCATAATGACGACGTGCTCCCATGATCCACAATAGAAAAAAGTTAATGATTTTCATTATTGGTACAAATGGCAAGTTCATTGGGATGGGACATGCATCCAACATAATTGTAGGTTTTTATGGATGATAATGGCTACATAAGGAAATCGTTTCAAGAAGAAAAAAAAAATCAGTAGTTAGCATAAGCACTTGTCCCCATGGAAAATATGTGACCTGCCCTCAGATCAAAGGATGGCACTTAGCCAACCTAGAGTCAAACCACGTATGTCCATGAACAAATGATAAATAGGGAAATACTCGGACTGACACCAACAAACTCACTTTAAAAGCACTTGGGTACTTAATTTTGACATGGATTGCAAAGTTTTACAATACAATTATTGTTTAGTGCTCCTACTAGAAAAAAATTAAGAGAATAAAAGACACATGTAAAGGTTACATTGTCTGCCCTGTTATTATGAGTCTTATGTTATGGTTATGGTATTATGAGTCTTCTGTTATGGCTATAAAAATGCTCTGTTATGTTATGGGTGAATCATGGTATTATGAGTGTTCATGTTTTGCTTGTAATTGCAGTTTTGGTATTGGGTTAAATGAACAATCAAAAAAAGACTTCAGATAAAAGAGAGAAATACAATATGGAAATTGAGGTTGATCAAAATATGGCACCATTACATAAGAGAAATAGCCCTAGAGTAAATGGTGTAGATGAAAACAAAAGAAGAATAGAGGGAGCAAAAAATGTTGACTTATGGGCAAAGGGAGAGCTATTCCCAATAGATCCTACTACAAATTATCACCCATACTTTAAAAATGTAACAAGATTAGTGAAGTTTTTGTGTGATGGAAAGAAAGGATTGCTAGTATATTGTGAAAATATAAAAGGAAATTGTATAGACCTTGATAAGAAAGTCAACAATCTACTTAGTACAATATTTGATTTGGAGGGCATAAATGACAAGTTGGTTGAAAGCATTAATCAAATTCAAAACATGGTTTTGGTTGAAAGAAATGAGAATACGAATCTACAACAAACCATCTTTTTGCAATATCAAAATATTTTGAACAATGAAGAAGAAAATAAAAGACTTGCCGAAGACAAACAATGTCTTGTAAACATGTTGACAATCTAAAATCTAAGGTTTATCATTTAACCAGGACTTTGAAAACAATCAAGAAAACACAATTTGGAGGAAGAAACAAGGTTAAAAGTATGACTAGCATTTCTTCTTTGGTATCATCAGGGGGTGCTATAAAAAAGAGAGTGCATGCTATAAAATATCTTATGAATCCAAACAAGATAGAGAAAATCCAAGATGGTGAAAACGTGTCTCATATATTGAAGTCCATGTTCAAGAAAGAGGATATAATCTCTATGATTCAACAACCTCATTTTAGTTCCCTTAGAAAATCCTTGGTTGATCAAGTGATAAATCAAATAACAGAAGGCATGAATGTAGAGAAAGTCTAAAGTGCCTGTGATGATACCGGGATCAATAGACGAGGTTATGAAGCACTCTTAAATGCTTACAAGAAGGGATGGTGAATGCAATAATCACTAAACTTGGCATTCCTTGTCCTTTTCATATAGAAAATGCTCATGCAAGAAGTAATAGGAAAGTTATTGACCTCATGGGTGACATGTATCATATAGAATCAAGGAAGGGGATAAAACAAAGCCGGGTTGGAAAGAAAAATATTCCAAATGAAATTGTTATACTAAATCCAAAGAACAACATATGGTTAGATATAGAGAAAACCTTGTCAGCTATGGTGATATTTTATGATATTTTCGTGAATGAAGCACGTGGAAAATTGTTTTTTGTCATAAAACTGGATGAGATGGAACTCATTAACAATGAGAAATATGAAAGAGTTTTAGTCACATTAATGAATAGGGCCATGGATCCTAATATTGAGGTAACTGATGGAAACTATTTCTTTGTCCAATCTGAGAATGACATGTGGTGGTTGGGATTGTTTTGCATTTCTAAGGAGTCTCATGAAAAATTAAAATGGGTTTTTCATCAAACTTCAATACCCACAACAATTACCTCACATAGAATGGGATAAAAACTTGAAGTTGTTGGTTATGGTTCATATGAAGTTGAATGGCATCTAGCAATTTATTTAAAAACATTGAAGTGCATGTACAATGTTGGCCATGGTGCTAATGCAAAACATAGTTGCATTTATTGTATGCACACATGGAAGAAAGAAAAATTACCAAGTGGTGGGTGATCAAATGGGATTATGAGTTGTCAACAAGACATCATTCCAAATCGAGATGGGATGGATAAAAATATGGATCCCATACTACCTATACCACTTACAAGAGTACATATATGTACACTCCATGCATTTGTAAGAATTGTTGATAAATTAGTGTATCTTTCTATTCTATTTTCTTGGAATAAGAGGCCACAAGAAATTTCTTAAAAGTCAATTGAAGCAATTGAGAAGGTTCTTTCTAATGTTGGTTTACATGGATGCAATGTAAAAATTTGCAAAGATACAAAATTGTCCGGGCTCAAGGTAATGTTCCTTCTAAACCATCCATGGGCGGGGTCAAATCAAGACACTTTATTGCAGATGTCAAATCATCGAGAAAAGGTCAGTGGGGAATTTATAAGGACCTTATTGATCGAGAGGATGATCATATTGATAATGGTAAATCTGCATTAAGAAAAAAAAAAGTTTGGATGGCACTTTCTGCTTTGTTTCCATTAATGGACAAGGAGAAATTTGAAAAATGGGATGATATGGATTTCACTATAGCAGTTACACATTTTACAAAAGAAATGATTAGGGCATGGGGAGAAAATGAGATCACGCATTACATGGTACGATTCATGTTCAATACTTCTCTGTGCATCATGTTCAATACTTCTCTGTGCATCATGTTCAATATTTTTTATTGTGTCATTTTATGATTACCAAATTTAATTTATTGTTTTTATGTTAGAAGCACATACTTTATGCTCATGGACCATGGTTTGCTAAGGAGTATGGTAGCTTAGGAATTTGGAATACCCAAGGAATGGAGAAGTCTCATAAGCAAGCGAGGGTAGCATATCATAAAAGTACTCAACACGGAGGTGGCTCAACTATTTCAGTTCCACTTGTTCAAATGTTTCAATGGTTTTATAAATGCATAGTATCAAGGTTTCCTTAAGCAGTAGACTCTACTAGTGAAGACTCTATTGAAGACTAGATAAGGGATGCACGTATAAGGAAAAATTCCGAAACATGTGAACAATCTAAAGGTAGAAATGCTTGTACAAAATGGCATTCAAAAAGATAAAGGAAGGGTAAAAAATGGGTATTGGATGAAGATATTGGCCAAAAAAACATAAATTATGCAAAATGAGTATCAAAATGGTACAAATGAAAATGAACTCCCTGCAAGTACAAGAGATCATGTTAGAGACTACGAAGGAGGTGGCACTTAAGGAGTATGTTCAGATTTTGGTTTTTTATTATTTGCAACTTTTTTTTGAGTCTTTTATCTAAATTGGGTGCGGATTTCTCAATATTGTAGTCTATTACCATGTTTGATATATTAGGTTATAAGGCATGCATAATAGGCCCATGGGTTTGTTGTGCAACCCTTTTCACTTATTATGTGTTACAATTTTCTTATCTATTATGATTGCTCAACATTGTGATTATTAACATTAGTTTATAACATAGAGGTTCATGCACATATGATGTTGCCACTTTTTTATCACCGTGGATCTCTTTTTTTTGGCAAAGTATTCTACAACACTAGCTAAATGAGATACTTAGTTTCAAAGTATAAATAGAAGGAAAATGTTGACCTTTAAGATATATAGTTTTTTAAATATATGTTGTGAGGGAAAATATGATATTCCTCATCCAACCAACCATTTAATAGCATCTCAAGTCCACTTTTATCATGGGCTCCAATTATAGTAAACGATCTTCTGCTCAAAACCGAGTTGCACCATGCTTTGTATCTCACAATTGTCAAACAGAAAGTCGGCAAGGCGGTCAACAAGAAGAAAACAAGCACAATTGAATGATCTTTAGATACAAGTAACATTTGCTACTTCCAGTCATGTCTATGTATCTTTTGTGCATATGAAAAGTTTTCTCTTCTTGCTTCTATTCTCTACTAAAGCATTATATTTGGTATAATGTCTTAACAGGTCGCCCGATTAAGACTAGAAAACTCCTCTTTATTTCAACGCTTTACATATATCAATCCAAAATACAGTGAAGCTTTTGTTGATAATAGGGTACTGAAGTATGATGTGGAAGCACTGAGGTCAAAGGTATGCAATCATTAACTGTTATTTATTTTCACTCTTAATGTGGCAATTTTACACTTGATTTCAATGGGACACAATTTTATTCTTCCCGCAATGTTGGTAGACCTTGGAAACTAGTGAATTTTTGAAAAATAATGCATCACTTACATTATTGTGAGGATCTAAAGTTGTATTCTAAGCCTATTGTCTTCTAGCCTAAGTATGCAACTATATATTTCACAATTCTTGCAAACATTTCATAGGCTAGTGGATAGAGAGGTGCAAAATATTTCCTTCTGCAACAATTAACTTTCGGGAAGATTTGCGAGCAAACGAAGAGGAATCTGAGAAATCTAGAACATGGGTTTTGTGCATGATGGTATCAATTAGGTCACCTGTATGTGGATTCCTAAAATATGGTACAATTAGAGAGATAAGGAGGTTTTCCCAATATGGGTTTGTCCATATTTATCTGCGGTTTGTTTTTCAAGATGTTCAATGAAATGCAGTTCAGATATGAAGGTTGTACAAATAACAACGATATCAACCTTGATCTGTTTTTTACTCAGTTTGTATGGGTGGATAGAACAAGTCAAAATCAATTTGATTTTATGGTTTATGTAATTATATTTACCTCTTTCTTCCACGAGAACATGGGAAACTAATTATATCTTTTAAACTCTATATAATCAACCAGATTCTGTAGATCATGGGGGGGCGAAGAGAAGAGAATGATGTTTTAATTATGAGACAAGTCTATACTTGCTATTCAAGCATCATTAAACTTTGGTCATTTCCATGTAATAAAAGTGATGTAATTTTCATATTTACTCTGTTTTAATACAAGCACATATTTGGTTCATGGTGTTTAGATCTTCTTGATCTTTTGAGTTTCATTCACTCACTACCAGGATAGGCAAGGTCCCACCTTTCGTGGGATGTTGATCTAAGTGTAAAATGTTTAGTTTAGATAAGTTATTGATTTCATTTACATCGCAGTATTTAACTTGTGTTGATTGCATTGATTTGTGTGTAATAATGTCTGCAGTGATAACTCTGTTTTACATCAGAACGTTTTGGTAATTTCCACTTAGAATCATACTCTGTGATGTTTGATATCCAAGGTTTGTTCATATCTGGACTGCGTTATTAACTCTGAGATAGATTCAATGGTGGTTAGTTTTAGTTTGAATCATGTTCTATGTCTCATTGTTACGTTTTTATATTTGCAAGAATGGTTTGGTAATTGCTTGCTATTACTTTCTTGTTGTGTGCATCGAGTAAAATTTGTTTCCCTATTTTTAAGAATGCACCGTTAAATAAACTCCTTAAGAACTAATCTATCATTGATGTGTAAATGTATGAACATTTAACATGAAATATTACATTCTAGTACCTGACTGTGAGATTAGATATGAGATTTTATGTCATTGCTTTGAATGCTCCAAGTGAATGTTGTAGAATCCTATAACAAGACTTATTTAATTCACAATTTCACATGAGTCACCTCTTTGAATGCGAAAGTGATGAGCCATTACACAAGTTTGTTCTGTCACACATACTGCATTACATTGAGATTTGTTGTTTGTGTTGTTACCCTGCAACTAGTAAATTTTTCATTAGGTTTGTGGCATTCATCTCAGGTTTTGAGTAACCTGTAGCAAACTGATTCGAGATGCTAGCCTAAGTGACACTTTGTTGATGTCTTAGAGTATATTTCAGTTTTATCATTAGGTAAATTTCTTGTAACTATATCCAATCTCATTTCCTAGCATGAACACTATCCCGTTGTAGTGAAAGATTGCTTATTGAATTTTTAAAGGGATTAGAACAGAGAGCTCACTGTTAGAGATTGAAATTGATTAAGTATTGCTATTTTGGTTTTTCTGCATGTTTGATGAGTTGATTGAGTTTTGATATGGAGTGATTATTCTTTGAGACCATAGAGCGGACTTAAACTTAGCCTTAGACTTCAACCGTTTTCCTGCACATATTGTGTTTACAACTCATAAGTTTACAAACCGGATTGAAAAGTAAAAGGGGTTTATTAATGACAACTAATTGACCCAAGATTTTTGGTGTCATTGTCGGGAAGCTATTAAAGGGTAAAAAATAGAAGGACAAGTTTGGTTAGCTAGTTTTTTCTATTTGGTTTTTTCACTACATTGCAGATTTGGCGGAGGACAAGACGATAAGACGCAAATGTGCCCTTGCTTCTATATTTCTGAAAGGGTTCTATCCCGCCACATTCACTTTGGTGAATCTATCCAAACCCTTCTTTGTCATGTAGTTGACTAATGGTTAAGCCTAGAGATCGTATATTGCTTAAGTTTGCTTTGAATAGTGTGCTTTCAATCATGTTAATTCCATTTCTTTTCCCTAGTCCGAGGTGTTGTACGAGCCTCCATATGCTAATCCATGTGAAAGATAGGAATTAACAACCAATGGGAGCATTCAAGGATGATTGAGAGTTAGGACAATGTTACTCCAAGAAATATCTCAAATCCTAGTAGCAGCTCGGAACATCTCCGCATCTTAGGAGGAGTAACTCCTAACAAAAATAAGGAATATACCTGTACTCCAGGAAGAAATAAAAGACCAAAAATTCCATGAGAAACATCGAGAAGAAGATCTTAAGGAAACTGAGCAGCCATGGAACACATCTGATGGAGAGATCGAGGAATTTTCTCCATATACATCACCGGATATTGTATACATTCAAGACACCAACCATCAAATAGTAGAGGATAGCCATGGCATAGCAAAGGAGGATATACAAATCAATATTGATGAACAAGTGAACCAAGGATATCATGACTATATTGAACTATGGTTTCAGGCAACTATGATTCCGCAATACTCTCTTCTTCATAAATTCTCGACACCCTATCAATCGAAGCAACTGGCTTCTCATGTTTTGGTACTTATTAAAGTACATTGTTCAAACCTGAATGTGAGTATATTTATAATCCTATTATGCATGTGGATTCATTGTAAGGACTCATACACTTGAAAAGGGTACTTTTCTTAGGTAAGGTTGGATAGTAAATAAGTAAATAAATGCTGCATATAGTTGTTAGCATAGTGCAATATCATTTTTTTGTCTTTTTCAATAATTGGATCCGTCAGACTGAGAAACTAATCTTAAGGGAGTTTGTTGCCCCCATAATTTTTGATATGTTTTCAACGGATAGTTAGATATTTTTCCAAGTTTTCTAAATAAATTAGGCTATGATGATTTGTTGGATTTTTGTAGGTATTCTCTTTTCAGCTAGATTGAGAGAACATCTTCATGAAGTTTCTACCCATAGGAACACTACTATAATTCTTTGCGAAGAAGACGACCTTAGGGACTAGAGGTACTTTTAGGTTATTCTCTAGTGGCTTCATCCACCACACATTAAAAGGGCTCGACCATATATATGGCTTCAAATTGACTAAACTCATTAAGTATCCTTTACACAGGGACAACCTATAGGAAGGTAATGTTTCAAAACTACCCTCGAACCGGTACCATCCCATGCATTTAAGGGGATTTTCAGAGCAACTCCTCCATCCACCCAATCAATAAGCGAACACCCCCCCCCACACATATATATATCATAAATTTCAAGGGTGGAAGCCATTGGACCAGAGCCTTTGATAGAAAATGGGTGCAAGAGGCCAACCTGTCGAGGCTATAGATGCTTGTTGGTAGCGGGTCCCAGCCTATGGTACTACTAGGAAAACCCGTCGAGGCTATGGATGCTTGTGGGCAATGGGGAATTCTTTCTAGAGAGGGTAATATAAAAGTCAATACTTATAGGTGTCATCCCACGCCTGTAGAGGGATTTTTGATGACTGCTCCCCCATCTCTAGTTATATTTGTTTTGCAAATTGTAAAAAGGAAGTAATGGGACAAGATCTCTCAGAGTAAAATGGGTTTAAAATTTTACCTTATCGAGGCTATGGATGCTTGCTGAAGGCGTGTTCGAACCTGTCACACCTATATTGACTAAACCTAATCCACTTTGTCCCTATGTATAATACTAAATGTGAAGTTTTGTTAGGAAGAAGCATGTGTGGTTAGAGCCAGGGATAAATGAATTCCATATAACTACCACTTGAGAATAACCCAAAGTTGAACTTAAGACCCTATCATCCAATTCATACTATATTTAAGATGTACTATCTTAAGAGTGGGACCATGATCTTAGAAGCCTAATCTTCTCAACTGTGAAATTTATCTTTATTACTTGAATGATTGTAAATCTTTTGAGATTGGAAAAGGTTGGATGGTTTCCTATAGGGTTTTCATTTTTTGAGACTGCTGATATTCTTTTATTTTCTTGTCTAAAGGAAAATAAAAAAATCCCTACACTAATTTATAAAGGGCTCCATGAACATAAGTGTTGCTAATCTTTTGATGAAGGTTGTATAAGCAAGGAAATATAAATCTCTGCTATAGAACATAAATACTAAAAGCCGATTATAAATATTTTCTATGGGTTATGTTTGAATTATCTCGGTCAGCCATGGAAGGAATATTCATAAGTGATTTTCAAAAACTGTTCAAATATGAAAATTTCTGTGCATTCGTCCAAATTGTCATCAGTTGTGTATTGGAAATTTTTAGATAAATGTGGTATTGGATGTACTTTATGTTTTGATCATTTATATTTCTATTATATGGTCTTATGAATTTCTCTCTATGTGGAAAATTTCTAAATTTTCAAGCATGTATGGAAGTTGGATTTCACTCATTCTATTCAGGACAATATACTAGAATAGAATACTCAAACTAGCAATATATATACAACAATAGAGTATCAAAGAGAAAAACAACAACGCGTCTAAAACACTAGAGCAACAAAATGGTATTCTACAACATTCCTGCACCTGCACAAGAAACTCAGAGTAGGTACCAGAACACTATAACTACACTTTTAAAAGAAAATATATTAAGCAGAGTGAGATATGGATTTCTTATACAACGTTGGGCACTTGAAACATCAAATATGACGATAACATCAGTTCCATCACTCCCCTGCATCAATTCAAACCATGCACATGTGGTTGCAAAAATGGGTAAATGATATTATGAGGTAAAATGCTTTAAAACTCTAGTTAGTTTATTGAGAACGAGGGATATTATTAAAACAACTCTCAAATACTTTTTCAACCTATTTTTGTTTTCCTTATTCCATGTTTATAATATCCTAACTTATTCATTCGCCCTATTCCTATATCCTATGTTCATGTGTTATATTCTTATTTCTTAAACCCATATCCTATACTCATATCTGCCATATCTTCATACTACGTTTCCCCATACTTTGTACACTCTACTCATATACATTATACCCCCACACCTTATATCTATATCCTATACTCATTACCATTAAGTTTCATTCACCCTACGTGGCAACTTGTCTAATTTTCAGAGGACACATAATTCTTCCATGATGGCTCATTTCACATGCACTAGTCATACAACCCTCCACATATATCAACGTTAGTTTTCATGATGGAAATTTTCAAATCATGGAACAATTCTTACTAAGCCTCCATAATATCATCGTTCCCGTGCCAAATTGTTTATTTCATCATTTCCCACGACAAGAATCATCTAGAAATTGTTTGTGGAACACCTCCTCCAACTCATAGAGTTATCAAGAATATGGCTAGATAGAGAAATATAGAAATTTTACAAGGAGGGGATTTGCATAAGAAAGAGAGGGCTAAAACAACTTCTATGCATCCATAGTATGCAACAAAGCAACAAATGGTTTATTTGAATAATAATGAAGAGGACACTCAGTCCATTGGTGAAATTTTCAAGTCTGCTAAGAAATCGAGAGCTAAGGGTCAAACTCCTTTGAACCAACCATAACTGAAACCAAGTCAAAGTAGAAATTATGACCCTAGTGGACCAGATGTACCATCAGGAGGACATAAACAATTTTCAATTTCTATGAAGGGAGAAAAAGATGATGAAAGGGTAACTAAAGATATTCTCCAGTCTACAAAGAAACAAAAACTTGGAACCTCAAGAACCCCGAGCATAGTTTTCCCTAGATCTTTTGATAGTGAGTTTTATGAACAAGATATACTAGATGTCTCATTATCAAAATCTATTGTTAAAGCACCAACATAAATGAAGCTACATGAAGAAATTAAAAAGCTCCAGTCAGAGAACAGGAAGACTAACAGAAAGATGCACAAAATGTTTGACTTAGGGAAACCATTACAAAGAAGAATAAATAGAATAGAAGGAGGACTGAACATTCTGATCAATGCTACTGGGATCGAGGTAATGACTTCAGTTTTGTTTCAATTTTGATCAATTTTATGTGGATCTTTCTTGCATGAGTACATGCAAGTAAATATGCATGGGAGAGAAGTTATGCTATGACTTATTTACACCACATCAGGTTGCCACTTCACTTTAAATATGATATTTAGTAGAACATGTCATTCATCTCTTATTCAAAGAAGTCACGTAAAAGCAACTAGGTAAGGAGTACTTCAACAGTTGAATCTGTCAGCAACACCTGTTACCTGAAGGATTACTAGAGGCGTCGTGAAAAAAAAATTAAGCTACACAGTGATCAAAACTTAGTTTTTGTTCCTCACTAGTAAGACAAACATCCATTGACTTATAGCTTGAGTAGGGAGACATAATAGAAGGTTTTGATATCTTATGCCATTACTCGAGCATTTTCCAAAGATATTTTCCCAAGTTAAAACCACATTCATTTAGCTCCAACATAAAATATTCACCGCCCCTTTTTCATCATATTTGGTACCAATCCTCAGCTTACTGCCCACTCTATTTGCATGAGGACATGGAAATACTTAGGCACGAGGGATATGTTGAACCCCTACTTTTCCATCATCCAGACACTTCTTTTTCCACTTATACTCTATTTTTGCATCTAAACCTAGCCCTAATATCATTAATTTTTGTGATTTCAAGCCTAAAACCCTATTGACAAGTATCACGAGGTATAATTGTTTATTTTATCATTATTCCCAGGTTCTTGATGAATTAGTGAGAGTTTTCAAGCAAAATTTTACTAAGGAGGAATGTTAGTGTTGTTCCCGTACCATAACTGTTCCAGTACCCAAGTTTGTAGGTTCAAATATGTGCGTGTGCCCAGATTGAGAGTGATCAAATGGGTTTTGGAGGACTAAGTTCCATAATGGATTATGACCTATTGGTTCCTGCCTATGTCACACATGGTGGTCTCCAACCATGATTAAGGGTTTTCTAGTAAAAAACACGTTGAAAAATAAGTAGTCAACTTTCAGGAAGTTTTGCAAGAAAATGAAGAGGAAGTTGAGAAATCTAGAACATGGGTTTTGTGCAAGATGGTCTCAATTAGGCCATTGTCGGGCATATTCCTAAAATATGGCACAATGAGGGAGATAAGGAGGTTTTCCAAATCTAGGTTTTTCTAGATTTATGTGCGGCCCGTTTTTCAATATGTTCAAGGAAATGCAACTCATATCTGAAGGCTATACAAATAGAAACAATATCAACTTTGATCTGATTTTTACTCAGTTTGTATGGGTGGATAGAACAAATCAAAATCAGTTTGATTTTATGGTTTATGTAATTATTTCTACTTCTTTGTTCCACGTGAACAAGGGAAACTAACTCTATCTTTTAAACTCTATATAATCAACCAGGCTCTGTAGATCAAGGGGGGGGGGGNGGGAGAGAGAAGAGAATGATGTTGTAATTATGAGACAAGTCTATACTTGCTATTCAAGAATCATCGAACTATGTTCATTTCCATGTAATGAAAATATTGTAATTTTCATCTTTACTCTGTTTTAATAGAAGCACAAATTTGGTTCATGGTATTTAGTTGTTTGCGATATTTTGAGTTTCATTTGCTCACTACTAGGATAGGAAAGGGCCCACCTCTCCCAAGACGTTGATCTAAGTGTAAAATATTTAGTTTATATTAGTTATTGATTTCATTTACATCACAATAGTTAACTTGTGTTGATTCCATTGATTTGTGTGTAATAACGTTTGCAGTGACAACTCTGTTTTACATCATAACATTTTGGTAATTTCCACATAGAATCATACTCTGTGATGTTTGATATCCGAAGTTTCTACATATCTGGACTGTGTTATTAAATATGACATATATCCACCAATGGTTAGTTTTATTTTGAATCATGTTCTATGTCTCATTGGAACACTTTTATATTTGCAAGAATGGTTTGGTAATTGCTTGCTATTATTTTCTTGTTGTGTGTACAGAGTAAACTTTGTTTCCCTATTTTTAAGAATGTACTATTAAATAAACTCCTTAAGAACTAATCTATTAATGATGTGGAAATGTATGAATGTTAACATGAAACATTACATTCTAGTACCTGAGTGTGAGATTAGATCTGAGAGTTTATGTCATTGCTTTGAATTCTCTATGTGAATGAGTGAATGTGGTAAAATCCTGTAACAAGACTTATTTAAATCACAATTGCACATGAGTAACCTCTCTGAATGTAAAAGTGCCGAGCCATTACACAATCTTGGTGTGTCACACATATTAGATTACATCGAGATTTGTTGGCTATGTTGTTACCCTGCAGCTGGTAAATTCTCCATTAGGTCTGTGACATTCATTTCAGGTTTTGAGTAACCTATAGCAAACTGATTCGAGATGCCAACCTAAATGAAACTTTGTTGATGTCTTAGACTATATTTCATTTTTACCATTAGGTGAAATTTCTTGTAACTGTATCCAACCTCATTTCCTAGCATGAACACTATCCCGTTGTAGTGAAAGATTTCTTATTGAATTTTTAAGGGGACCAGAACATAGAGCTCAATGTTAGATATTGAAATTGATTTAGTATTGCTATTTTTGTTTTTCTACATGTTTGATGAGTTGATTGAGTTTTGGTGTGGAGTGATTGTCCTTTGAGACCATAGAGTGGACTTAAACTTAGCCTTAGACTTCAAAAATTTTCCTGCACATATTGTGTTTACAACTCATAAGTTTACGAACTGGATTGATAAGTAAAAGGGGTTTATTAATGACAATTAATTGACCCAACAGTAACTTGGATGTCTTACACATTAGGAAGGTATTGTATATTATAAGGTTGATTTATGATTTAATTTATGATTTCAATTATTTCTTTGATATGTGGTAAGTGTGGTTTTGATAGGATGCACAACTTGTCGAGAGTAGTTGTTCGATGATATGACTCTAAGAACAATAGTTGAATAGTATGGCTCGATATAGGGTGTTGATCTTAGTTTTATTAGGAAGGGAGAAGGTTTTACCCACTAAGTATCCTATTGAACCTACTTTTATGAGGAGGGGTGGGGGTATTTCCCATTGTTTATCCTTTGAAACTTGGATTCATGGAAGGGATATGTTAAGCCACACCCCCCTAGATGTGTGATGGAAACTACTAGTTTCCTACTAGGGAAGATTGGTTGAGATAGTTGACATGTCCACTTACATATTCTATCTGGGGTTAGGTCAATGTAGTTGACGCTCCAACATAGTCCAATAGAGGAAAGGATAAGATGTGGAAGATGGAAGTAGGTTAGGGAGGAGGGACAATTTGAATTTAGTTGAGAATGCTTCTTGGGGATTAAATGCGCCACTTTTGTTTCCTTACTTGGTTCCCACCGTGTTGAGAACACTTGTTTTGATTCACTTTTGATATTTTCAGTTTGATGATAAATGATTGATGAATTATTATAATTTTGTTAGTTAAGATTACCGAATGATGCATTTACTTGATTTGTTGTCCTCAAGCTTTGTTGTGAACATACATGAACTATGCACTAGAAGCAATGATTGATTATCACTAGTACACGTGCAAGATATGTGTATGCTAGCCATGCATACATACCCTACACACACAAACACTAGTACAAATACTTGATGTATTAATTACTAAACTAGGTTATTAACTATTTAATTAATGGTTTAATGATTACGGAAATTATATTACATACATAAATATCTAGTAGCATTAAATACCTTCATTGACCTTGATTATTGGTTTGTATGATGAATTAAATGGGTATGTCGGGTTGTCATAAAATTTGGGGAAAGTTATCAAGTTGCATTTATAAGATAGCATGAGAAGAAATACTTTGTATTATGTTTTATTGTTATTTTATGTAATTCATTTAGTATTTTAATTTAATTAACTTTTTTCACAAAAATCTAGAAGGGAGGTTGATGGGTATTAATGAGGGTGGTTAAGGAGACTTGGGGAGTGTGTTTGGACAATTGATAAATAGAGAGCAGAAAGTGGTGTTGGGGTGGGGGGAGGTTGAGAGGTTGGATAATTCTTGGAAGACATATTTTATCATAACAATTTTGTTGGAGCCTATTATGCTTTGTTGTTCTTGGAGGCACGGGAATAGAGGGCCTAGAAATTGAAAGGTTTTGTTGGAGCTAGGAAGATGGCAAGGCTCTTAGTTTGGTTGGGAGGATAATTTTGTTCCACTTTGGGCAAGTGGTGAAAGAATACTTTGGAGGCATCTTCCTACTACTTGTTGGACTACATTATTATTGATCAAATCCAAATCAAGGAGGATACACTTTTCTTAGTATTTTTTTATGTTTTTGTTTAAATTCTTAAATATTAAGGTGGACATATGATACAACCAACTTCTTACTTAGACTCGTCTTGAAAAATATTGTTTAAATTTAGAAGATCCGTCATTTGGAAAATGTAAAAGAGTTATGGTTATGTTGTATGTTATTGTTGATTAATTGGGTTGGTTGTCATTGATGCCAACCCTTGAAGCAAGTCTGGTAGAAAATTATGGTAGCCCCACAAGTGTGGATAAGGGATCCATGTTTGTCTAAGGAATTATGTAATGAAGATAAGTGCAATTGTAGGAAAGAATTTCACAGATGGATAGTACATGTCGTGTCATTTTTGGTGATAGGTGGTACGTGACATAGTTCTTAAAGGTTGAGGAGATATGACTTAGTGAAGTTGGAGAACCCTCACGAGTTATCTAGAAGCCCCTAGAAGGTCAAAGAAGTCAAACTATTCTAGAATATCCTAGAAGAAGCTTACTAGTCAAAGTGGTTATAACTAGGAGTTAATCATGAGTAAAGTTGTTGCAATAAGAAAATAATTAAAAATAAATTAGTTGCAACAAGAAGTGGTGAGTTTGCTATTTATGGTAAAGTAGTTAAAAGTTGGTTAGCCCTAAAATAGGGAAGTTGGGTAAAAAAGTTAGAAGATAAGCCCTAAAGGAGGCTACTTGGAGAGTACAAATAAGAGAGCAAGGGTCTCTCATTAGTACCTAATTTGAGCACATTGAATATCTATTTTGTGAAATGTTATGGACATGTATCATTGAAAAATCTATAGCAATGAGTCTGAAGCAACGAAAAATTTACAGGTTCGAAGGGTCGATACTGTGGGTACCAAACTAGGGTTTTACTGAAGACATCTGTAGGTTATAGTACTAGAAGGGCACGAACATCCATATGCCACAGTGGGACAAAGCATAGATGCCCATGGGTTTATTGAAGACATACCGCTGATCTATTGATAAAGCTAAAAAGAAGATCTGATTTGTCACCAGTGACAAGTTTCAAAGCTAACAAGTGGTTACAGGAAGGTGTGACAGTGTTCATGTACGACATATCAAGCTACATGATCAAAAAGGTATGTTACATGATTGGATATTTGTGATAGCTTGAGGTATGGTCATATGAGGGTTAGTATATGCCCTTGGATATCATTGGCTATATTATATATGATGCATAAGGCAGATCTACAGAGGTACAATGCTAGTATACTTGTTGCTTATCATTGGCACACTTTGTTGGGATATATTTGAGGAATTTGCTTGTACATGGTTGTGGTATGGTTTTGTGAGCTTGGGAATTTGCCTAAAGATGTTATTAGTTGTATGGTTCTTTCTGTAGTAAACATTCTGAGGAATATTTGGTGAAGTACATTGTTGGTGCACTTAGTTTGATTTATTGACATATCTTGTAGTGCATTCTGAGAAGCATTTATCAATTATTTTGGTATATAATTGAGTGGTACATGTTTGAGGGTTTATGGTTGAGACATAATGTTATCAGTACATGTTGGATTTGCATAATAGTGAGGGTTTGATGTATGCTTAATGTAAGGGGATCTTATATTACATGAATTTAGTGAGACATATGTATGGACCTAGTACATGGTTGTGTTAGATCTACTTGGATATTGGATGAGTATTGCTTCTAACAGATCAACTAGTTTGTGAGCAGATATAATCAGACAGTGATAGAGAATGAAACAATGACACAGACAGAGTGACAAAGACAACATTTGTGATACTAGCAGATATTTGTGCTATTCCGCGAGTTGCAACAAATAGAGGTGCGAACATTCGTGAATTGTAGTAGGGAAATACACATACACCAACATGTTGTAGAATAGATAGGTCGAAGATCTACAATAAATTTTTGTGAAGTGTTGGTACAGGTTGTGACAGGATTTTAGCAACAATTATTATAGTGACAAAGTTGATTCAGTGACAGTGACAGGTTGTCTACATTTGTAATTTATACTTTAGGGCAGTTGGACGGGGCAAGGATAGGATGTTGTATCCACCTTCCGGTTGTAGCTGAAGAACATAAGAGGTTGTAGCCTCCTTCTGGTTGTAGCCAGATAATTGGGGAGTTGGAGCTTCCCTCATGTTGTAGCCTGAGAATCTAAGGGGTTGGGGCCTCCTTCCAGTTACAGCTGGAGAGAAAAGGAAGTTGGTGCTTCCAATGAATGTACTTCTTAAAGACATATAAGAAAAAACCTTCTGTGGTTTTCTTTCACATTGGGTTTCCATGTAAAAACACTGGTGTACTGTGTATGTGTATGATTGCTCATTGTTCATGGTTTATTTATTCTTCACTTGTTGAATGATATTGGTAAAAATGATCATAAATATATATATTGTGGTTAAAAAGGATTAAAAAAATATATTACCGATTCACCCCCCCTCTCAGTAATTCAACAATTGGTATCAGAGCAGGTCCTTGAAAAGGTAGTCTAACAATGGGAAGGAGATCATGGATTACTCTAAGATTGGGATACCACCATTTGATGTTGAAGATTACGCCTTCTGGAGAAGAAGAATGAAAACACACATACATGCACTAGGATTTGATGTTTGGCGATCAATAGTAGATGGATACAAAGCACCAACCACTCCTCCAACAGATAAAGATGGAAATAAGCTTGAAGAAAACAATTCAAGAGCTACAAGTGCACTCCTGAATGGTCTGACTAAATAAATATACACCAAGGTTATGAATTATGATTCTGTGAAAGAAATCTGGGACAAACTTAAGAACATATACAAAGGAGATGAGAAAGTCAAGGAAGAAATTTTCAGAGAAAAGTTTGAACAACTGAAGATGAATGAAGATGAAGACATATCAACCTACTTTCTATGAGTTGATGAAGTAGTAAACAATATCGGAGGTCTGGGAGACGAGTTAAAGTAACATGTAGTTTTCAAAAAGGTATTGAGATCTCTACCAATGAGATTTGATTCAAAGATTTCAACACTAGAAGAGAGAGTGGACCTATCTACACTAACCATGGATGAGTTGCATGGGACACTCACAACTTACGAGATGAGAATAGAACAAGACGATTTGGTTACAAAGGAAGCAACATTCAAGGAATCTAAGAAGACAAAACAAAAGGACAAGCAAAAGGAAAAGTTAGATAGTAGCAACAATGATATCTCGGAAGACGATGAAGAAGTAACAAACTTCGTCAGAAGGCTGAAAAAGGGAACCATAAAATATAGAGGTAAGCTTCCGATGATTTGTTTTAATTGTGATGGTATTTGTCATTTTTCTAATAAACGTCCCCATAAGAAAAAGAAAAGAAATGAAGAAGATGAATCTAAGAGGAAACAAATATACAAAGGAAAAAGAACCAAAAACAAAATTTTCAAGAAAAACCTTTGCACCAAAGAAGACAGTTCCTCATCAGACGAAGATGAAGTCAGTGATAGTGATACAAAAAGGGTTCTATTCATGGCAGTAGAAGACTTCGATGAAGAAGACACCGAAGACGAATTTGAAGAGGCAAAATTTGATTACAAAGAAGAATTTTGAGTGCCATAGAAGTTATAAAAAGGGAAAATAAGAAACACAAGTCACTACAGGCAAAACTAAAAAGAAAAGAGGGAAATCAAAATTACAACTCCGAAGAACTAGAGCAAATGACCACTAAATTAAAAATCAAAGTAGAAGAAGATAAGAGAATTGAAGAATCACTCAAACAAAGGTTAGAAGAAAAAGACACGATCATTGGAAGTTTGGAAGCAGAGATTGTTATATTGAGAAAATACCTTCAGAATAAAAACATGTAGTACAACTCTAAAGTTTTGGATGAGATTATTAGTATTCAAATACCACATCATGACAAGTCCGGACTAGGATACAACCAGACAGAAAATGGCTCAAGCTCTAAAACAATAGATCATGAAACAAAGCAAAGAAGTTATGCAAAGACAATCAGAGGATCTAATGAAAAGGAAGAATACAAGAAGTTCCAAAAGGAAGACCACAAATATACTCCACCTCCAAGAAGATTCATTCTAAGAATCAACAATAGTCAGAAGTAAAAAGATCTCGAGAAGAAGAAAGATTCAAAAAAGCAACACCGTTCAGAAGATATCCAACTCCCATGTATCAAACAATTTTTATTGGATTATGTTATTCATATGATAATTTTGGGAACAAGGCTGCGAATTGCAGAGGCAACAACAGAAATAGAAAAAACTATGAAGGCTATACAATAAATTCTTATTAAGAAGGCCTAATGAAACACAGAGCATGAACTACAATAGGTTTGAATCATTGAGTACCGAAGTGGAATGCTACACGTGAAAAAACCTTTGACACATGGCCAAATATTGTAGAATCACAGTTCCTCCAAGAGAATCACAACAAAACAATAACAATCACAGACAATAATCATAAAGAATATGGGTAAGAAAGAATAATCAATACAACAATGAAGAATGCACAGTCGCTCTACAAGATCAACACAAGAAACATGGTTGGTATGTTGATAGTGGTTGTTCAAAGCACATGACATGTGATAAGGATAGGTTTCTAACTTTGAAAAAGGAAAGAGATGGATCGGTTTCTTTTGGAAACAACAACTCATCCAGAATCATTGGAAGAGGCACAATCAAGATTGGAAGTAAGGATGCCAAGGCAAAAAATGTTCTACTAGTGGAAGATATGAAACACAATATTCTGAGTGTAAGTCAAATGTGTGACCAAGTTAACAAACTTGTGTTTGATTCACATAAATGCAAGATAAGAAAAGAAAATTCAGGCATAGTGGTGGCGAAAACTATGAGAACTCCAAGCAACATATACGTACTAAGTGAAATTGGAAAAAAAAAGTGTTGTTTAGGAAAGGAAGATGAAGTTTGGTTATGGAACAAATGAACGAGTCACATAAACTTTGATAATCTTATCAAGGTCAGCAAAAAGGAATTAGTCAAAGAAATTCCCTAGACTGTGAAGCCAACAAATACATTATGCAAACATTTTCAACAAGGAAAGCAAACAAAAGACCAAGTTCAAATCAAAGGAATACTCCACAAGAAGACCATTGGAAATTGTGCATACTGATCTAGTTGGACCAACTAGAACAAAGGGTTTGAAAGGTGAGCAATATTTTATGCTATTAGTTGATGACTATACAATAATGACTACAATTTTTTTTCTCAGGAAGAAGTCAGAGGCATTTGAGAACTACAAAATGTACAAGGAAATGGTTGAATATGAAATAGATTCGAAAATCAAATGTTTGATATTGGACAATGGAGGAGAGTTTACCTGAAAGGAATTTATGGACTTCTGCAGTAAGCATGGGATAAAGAAGAAATAATCCATTTCCAAGACACCACAACAAAATGGGGTCGTCGAAAGTAAGAACATGATAGTACAAGAAATGGTTTGAACTATGTTAATGGACTCCAAGTTGACAGACATTTTTTGGGCACATGAAATGCATACAATAGGTCACATTCAAAATGAAGGAATGCTTAGAAACAACAATGATAAAACTCCCTACAAGCTATGGAAAGGAAGACCAACCAATGTGAAGCATTTCAGAGATTTTGGAAGCAAATGTTACATTAAAAGAGAAGATGGAAAAATAAGAAAGTTTGAATCTCGTGTTGACAAATGTATACATGTTGGGTACTCAAGCATAAGGAAAGCATACGCATGATTCTATCTAAGGCTCAACAAAATCGTGGAAAGTATCAATGTGACGTTTGATGAGATAGGTGGACGAAGGATAAAATAAGAAGGAAAGGATTCAATATAACATGTTCACGAAGAAGAAGTAAAGGAAGAAGAAGTAGCATAAGAGGAAGATGAAGAAGAGCATTAAGAAGAAGAAGAGCAAGAACAACAAGATCTTCAAGTACCTCCAAAGACACTTAGCATATGAATACAAAATAATCACCCTTCAAGTTAGATTATCGGGAATAAAGATGCAAGAGTTGAAACTAGAAGAAGTATTCGTTCACCAGAACAACTGCACCTATCACTATTATCTACAATTGAGCCAATCATTTTTGAAGAATCCAACAAGGATGGATTCTGGATCAAAGCCACGGATGAAGAGCTAGATTAGATAGAGAATAATGTCACTTGAGAATTGGTTCCAAGGCCAAGGAACAAGAATGTGATCGGTACAAAGTGGGTCTTCAGAAACAAATTGAACGAAGATGGACATGTTACCAGGAATAAAGCAAAATTGGTATGTAAAGGATACACTTAGGTTGAAGGTATAGAATTCAAAGAAACATTTTCCCTAGTTTCCAGAATGGAAGCAATCAGATTGATCCTAGCTTATGCATGCTCCAAGAATATTAAAGTGTATCAGATGGACGTAAAATCAACGTTCCTAAATGTGGATCTAGAGGAAGAAGTCTGGATTGAGAAACTAAAAAGATTTCAGTGGTCATAGAATGAAAATTATGTTTGCAAGTTGAAGAAGGCCTTGTATGGTCTCAAAAACCCCCTGAGAGCATGGTATTCCAGATTAGAGAGATACTTACAACAACAAGGGTTCAAAAAAGGAAATGTAGACAACAACCTCTACATCAAGGTAAATCAAGATAGTATTTTGTTAGTTGAAGTTTATGTTGATGATATTATTTTTGGAAGTGATGATGACAAGATGAGCCAAAAATTTGCAAAATATATGCAGTATGAGTTCAAGATGTCATTTCTTGGAGAATTATCCTTCTTTTTGGGTCTTCAGATATGTCAAAACACCCAAGGCATTTTTATTTCTCAAACCAAGTATATCAGAGAAATGCTAAAGAGGTTCGGAATGGAATATTGCGAACCAGTGAATACTCCTCTGCAAACTAGTTGCAAGTTAAGTAAAGATGATTATTCAAAGGCTACAGATCAGAGGCAGTACAAGTCAATCATTGGAAACTTACTTTATGTGACAACTTCCAGACCAGATGTGATGTAGGCAGTTGGAAATATGGCACGATTTCAAGCAAAACCAAATGAATAACATGTTTTGGCAGTGAAGAGGATATTCAAATATCTCAAGGGTACATAAGAGTTTGGATTATGGTATCCAAAAGGGAAGGATCTACCACTTGTTTCCTACACAGATGTTGATTGGGAAGGTTGCATTGATGATCGAAGAAGTACAAGTGGAACAACTTTCTACTTGGGTGAGTGTTTGGTATCTTGGATAAGCAAGAAACAATCATCAATATCATTTTCTACAATTGAATCAGATTATATTGCAACAACAACATGTTGTACACAGGTCCTATGGATGAAACAAACATTGAAAGATATATAGGTTGAGTATGATGAGCCCATTCCGATATTTTGTGATAACACAAGTGCCATCAATATCTCAAAGAATCTAGTGATGCACTCCAAGATGAAGCACATTCCTATCAAGTTTCATTTCATACGAGAACAAGTTGCAGAGAAGAACATTGAAGTTGAGTATGTTGGGACCAAAGAACAGATTGCATATATATTTACAAAACTGCTTCCAAGGGAAGCTTTTGAGTATCTTCGCGAGAAACTCATAATAGTTTCTACCCCACAATGAATTTTGAATGCTTTTCTTATATGTCATATATTTACACAAGGAAGAACCATGAATATGACAGTTCAGTTAGGGGGAGTAGCCCCGGAGAGGACAGTTCAGTCAGGGGGAGCAACCCTAAAGAGAGTTTAGTTAGGGGGCGAAGCCCCATGTTATACATAATTTTGGTCACCCTAGTAATGATTTCACAAACATGTGTTCAGGCTCCTAACATGACGTTTTGCTTGAGAAAAGCTACTTCTTTCCTCCTCTACAAGGATGCTTTTTAGAAAGGGTCCGCAGGCTGCACATATTACACAGTGCGAAAATCTACCATTTCCGCAGGCTGCTCTATAGCTGGCCTGCAGGATTTCCGCAGGTTGCTATATAGGCAGGATGTGGCGACGTTCCAAAAGCTAAAAGAGGAAAGAGGTTTCATGAAGTTTCTAGAAGGGGAATCTTGTAGAATGTGAAGTGACGTCCGTATGGTTGCGATCCTACTGGTTTCTCTAATTTGGTGGGATCATCCTCACCCCTTTAACCACTTCACCTTCTCCTATATAATCATGGGCTTCTCATGTAAAAGGTTAAGCAATATTAAGCAGAGAATTGATGAAAGAATATTCTGAAGACTGTGTGAATAATCCTGTTTCTAGTGATGCTTGAGGCCACCATTTGCCCATCAAGTTTTTGTGGATTATCTTCATGCGAAGTTCAGAGAAAGTGTATGTGTGTGTTGGAACAAAGGACCACTAAAAGGGAACTTGCAACATCAAGGCAATTCAGTTGTATCTTCTACTTTTCATTAATATAATACGGTGGCACGCCTCTTTCCCATAAAATGATTAGTATTTTATTACATGATTCCTTGATCACATGTTTAGGTTGTCATTGAATTCTACTATTGCTGCTTTCACATTGGTTGGTTTGTGTTATCACAGATTTGATTCTACAAGAGCACTGGAATGAAGCGGGGACAACAAAGATATAAGGAAGTGATCCATAAGGTATGCTATCTATTCCTCCTTTGGTAGTAAACTCAATGATCACAACTTAGGGAAAGCATCTTGTTCCGTCTCATTTTTTTTTAGATCCAGGTGGATCTAGGGGGATTAGTTCATGTCTGCATCTACCAATTTACCCAATAAAAAAATTGGCAACTCCGCTAGGGAAGAACAACTTTATTGTGGTTTTTTGTTGGCCATTTGCTTTTGACCTATTCTTTTTTATTGTAATCAGTCTCTGAGTCTGTGGGGGATCCATTTAGACTCTCTGGGTTTGAAAATCCACTTGGATGCTTTACCCTTTTCTCCCCATTTCTTGATTTTTCAAACACTTCCGCACATCACCTTATAGATAGCCCGCGAAAACCTTTGATTTCCGCATCCTGCTAGTTTATTTAAGTGTGGGATTTCCGCACCCTGTATGTTTCTGGCCTGCAAAAACTATTCATTTCCACACTGTGTTATACTGCCAGCCTGCGACGACGTTTGATATTTTTTTTGGCTTGGGTTTTGGCCTCTGCTGTTACCCAGTTTTTCTTTAGTTAGTTGGGAAAGGATTTTTAATGCCAGTTCTTAACTTTTTATGTTTGTTTAAGCTTGCTCTTGATTGGTTTCAGATATCGAATACCTCTCTTTTGATCTTTTTCCAATTTTTGTTTTTGATTTTTTATTGACAAGGGTATAATCTCTAGATTTGTGTCTGAGTGCTTGCTCGATTAAACATCTTCGATTGGATTTGAAATTGTAGGTTGGTTACACATTTTGGATTGTTTAACGATCAGAAGACCATTTTTTGATTCACATTTAAAGAAACGTTTTCTTGTCATTTTTTATTTTTATCTCCATTGAAAGATCGATTTGGGTGCTTGTTGAGTATTTTATTTTCATCGATTGTTTATCCTTTCTCGATTCCATCCCTGTTTTGGTTTTAGAAAGGAAAATATTAAAGTCTTTCAGTCTTTTAGGTAATCATTTATACACAAAATATTGGAATTCAAAAAATTGAAAGAGAACGAATAGTGAAATTACATTGTTGACGATTGTTTGGTATTACATTCAAAGAAAGAAAGTATATTTTGTAGTTTACACCATTCCAGAAGTACCTTCTCCTTACTGTAGACAGAATTCATCGAACGAAAAGTTGCATCATTCATTTTCTATTTGCATATTGTTGGGTCAAGGTCTTACACAACATCAATTTCATTCCCATCTCCCTCTTGAGTAACAACAACCTTTAATAATATTGCGAAAATCTAAAACTTAACTAGTAATTTTTCTAGGAATCTTTTACACCAACATTAGCTAGGCTAGAGCTTTGGAATAGGTAGTGAGACACACTCTCCAAAGCACAAAACACACAATAACATCTTGTGATAGGGAGTGTCAAATTCCATTTGCAACATTTTGTCCTGGGAAGCCCTTCTCACACAAGGGTCAAACCTGAGGTCGCACTGAGATTGACAGAGTTACTCACCCTACTTTGTTGGTCTCAGTGTAGAGATTGCTCGTATTATGGGGGTCGCTTGAAGGTATACCCACAATGATGAGTGGAAGCCTCTCGAGTATATTTTGGGCTAGATACCCTGCCCTTGTACGCGGATCAGACTGTCGATTGTTCCCCCAGGCACCACTCTTGTTTCTGGTAACCCTAGTTGCTTATCTTCTTAGGGTCTTACACAAGGTGACTGTGGAGGGGAGAGTCTCCACGATACCTAGAATCGACATTGTCCAGATTCACTCGGGCTCCTTGGAGGGTATACCCATGATTATTTGTGGGAGCTTGCACCAAGGTGTAAATTCGTTAAGCAGGTCGTCAACGTAACTTTTCCACCCTAGCCCAGCCCCTTCTTGTCTCAACTTCGCGATGTTGGATTTCATTACCAACTAGTGACTTCGGAATAGGCAGGTCTTGTTTTCTTGGTTTTGATTCCTATATTCTACTAGCGAGTGTTGTTTGTTAACATAGTTGGCCATAGATTTTTTCTGTAGAATTTTTGATTCGGCCAACATTGACCCTCCACGTCATTCACGTAGGATGCAGGGATTACCTATGGAAGATCCAGAAGTTTCTCAACCCTTGCCCCCTAAACCACCGGAGGACTCTCCTCAACAGAGTGAGATCCCGAACCATGTACCTTCACAGTCGGAAAGGACCGATTCTCTAGAGAGCTTTCGAGTTGTTTCTAACCCTCTAGAAGCTTTCCGCCTACCTCCTGGATATGAGAGACATATTCTCCAACTCAATTCGTCTGGAGAACTTGTTATCGACACTTCTAGATTACCTCCTGAAATTTTCGCCGACCTTAACGAGGATCCTTATTGGACCACTGACATAGCTCAGACTCTGACTTCTAGATAGAACCCTCCCACCTCAGAGACAGGAGCTGACATACCTATCATTTCTGAACCACCCGAAACTTCTTACACATTTACGATACCCTTAGATCAGTTTAACAGTACAATGTGCTATTATTTTCCTGGTTCAGAAGCCTTATCAACCGGTCCTAGTTCAACCATCCCTCTTCAGTAGGCCCATTCCACAATGGTCCCAAACACTACGATTATTCCCGTCGGGAATACGGTGGCCAACCAATCACCTATTGGCACACCGCTTTTATCTAGTCAGATCCCATCACTTCCTCTTGGGTATAATGCTTTGAACGCTTCTATTCCCAATCCTACCCCAGTTCCATCTGGAATTTCTGGAGTCTTCACTCCCCCTTGGTATAATGCTGCTTCCGGTTCTATTCCGACACCATCCCAGTTCCTTTCCAGAGGGTCCTTTCCACCTTTTATAGGAGTATCTGGACCCAGTGGCTCTACCACTGTTGGAATGTCTACATCGTTATTCACTTCTGGTTACCAGATTCCCACTGGGGGGCAATATAACCCCGGGGGGCACGCTCAATTTGGAGGTCAAACCCAAATTTGGGCATCATCCTCGCTCGAAGGACAACCCCCACTTGGAGGCTATAATCCACAGTATGGGCAGAACATCCCCGGATCACTGGCCCAGTATTGGAATCGTCTTATTCAAGGGAATCCACAATCGTCTGGGGGGAAACAAACTCAAGTTGGCTCTTTCATACCCCCTAGTTCGGTCCAAGAGTATCTCGGTTCTTCCAATCCCATTTGGGTTTCGAACATTCAATCTAGTATCCCTTTGCAAGGGAACATCCCCACTCCGTTCAACCCTATGAGTTACCTGCCTCCACACACACGTCCGAATATGCCAGGATCTTCGCATCATATGAAACTGCTTACGGTCCTACTGGTTTACCGACGAGATTCCCTCCCCAAAGTTACCAATATCCTCATGTGAATAGACAACTTCCCTTTTTATCCACTTTGGACCTCCCTGATCTGTCTAGGATTTTGAATGATCCTATCTCACACTCTCCTCACTGGCCTGTTATATCGACCAAATTACCGTCTGACATTCCCAAGTTTGATGGTAAACCAGGAGAGGATCCGAACAATCATGTAATGACTTTCCACCTTTGGTGTTCATCCAACTCTTTGATGGATGACTCCATTTGGTTACGTCTTTTTCAATGAACTCTCACGGGTTCAGCCGCGAAGTGGTATATAAAATTACCACGAGGCTTCTTCACCGATTTCAATACCCTAGCTATGGATTTCCTCACTCACTACCAGTTTCCAATCCGTTATGAAACGAGAACCGAGATTTTGAGTTCTTTCAAGCAAAGTAAAGCCACTTATATCTCCGATCACATTCATGAGTGGAGATGAAGAAGACGTTTAATCAAACTCGATCTTCCCGATCAATTATTGGCAGAATGGTTCACAGAATCCTTCGTGAATGGCATCTCTAAGGACATTTCCATGGGTGGAGTTGTCACAGAAGAACAAACGATCAGTCGCGCCCAATACCTTGATCTCGTTTATTCACAAACGAGTACTCTTTACGATCTGCTCCCTGACACACCTCGTCCTTCTACCACAAACACCTCAACAACCCCAGCCGCTTCTCATGCCATTGATGGTGTGATAGGTACTTTCCATGCTCAACCTTAATCTACGCAGGCCTCTCACACCACTCCCAAATCCCATGCTTCTAATGTTCAAACTGCTCTGATGCCCACCCTTCCCACCGGTAAAACTTTAGAAGTGAACGTCGTTCAATCGACTTCTACCGGTAAGAATAAATCTTACAACCCACAATCCGACAAGACCAAGACACAACCTGCTGATGATAAGGATAAACACAAACCTCACTATCCTTGCCTTATTTGTGGTGATGATTACTACACGAAGGACTGTCCGAGACGTGCTGAGGTCACAAAGTTCCTTCAAGGGACCCCAAAATCTCCTACACCTGTCGTCTTGTCTCAACCCTTCCCTTCTCAATAATAGGCTCAATTGGTCATCCATGATCAACCTTCTTCCTCCACTACCTCCTATGCACTTATTGGTAACATTGATTCAAAGAAGAATGACATCGCACTTACCACTTGTGCCAAAGATTACTCTTCCTCCAAGGAGAAATTTGACGATATACCACCTTCATTGGTTCAACAATCTCCCTTGGCTCCACCTCCCGCCGGTCCTCTTCATCTCGAATGACCGAACCCCAATATAGTCCTTTGCCTTCCTCCCAAGGGCGTGGTTCGAAAGTCTGCTTTCAATCCTCATGCATGTGCTGCCTAGAACTACAGTATTATAGAGGATCTGGTGCAAGCACCATCTGCGATGTCAGCCCTCGAAGTCCTTCAGAGTTGTCCCACACAACGGAAGGCGCTGTTGAAATCTATCAGTGGAATCGACCCTATGGATACAAATTTAATAATCTTTGACTTGGAAGATCACATTCCAAGGTTACCCCCTCAGCTCACATTTCAAATACAAGTTGTTGTCGCTGACAAGAACATTTGTAGAACAGTTATTGACATGGGTGCCTCGACGCGTGTCATGTTTATTGCCTGCTGGAAAGCCATTAGCTCTCCGTCCTTAACTGAATCACACAACACACTCAAAGCCTTTAATGGCCTTGGATTTAAACCCTACGGTGTACTCCCTTCGTTGCCTATTACGTTAGAAGGCAAAAAGATCAACGTTGAAGTTGAGGTCTTTGATGCACCTCTCGATTACAACCTCTTACTTGGCTGTAGCTGGATCGATTCCATGCATGCAGTCGTGTCTACTCTTTTCTGTATCGTGCGTTTTCCACATCAAGAAAAAGTAGTTACAATAGACTAATTGGCCTTCTTAAACTCTGACACACATACCAACAACGTACTTTTATTGCAGAGACACCCCCTGGGTACGAGAACGTCAGTGTGGGTCTACTAAAAGATTCCACTCTGATGGGTACGTTTCCAATCCCACCACCCGACATTCCACCTCCTTTGGTTGCCTCGATTAACATGATTTCCACCTCCGTCTGCGAAACTCCCACGTCTTCTGACCTGTGGATAGTACCCGAACCCAATGATTATCTTCACTATGGCGACCATATGCCTTAAAGTCTGGTTGAATCTGCCTACCAAGCCATTCAATTGGCTGACCCTTCTACTCCCTCTCTCGGTGATTTGTTTCCTGATCCGTTCCACATTGTTTTTCTCATGGATGAGATGATTATGTCAGTTATGTCGATGGAATATACCCCTTGGGATGATGGGCATCATCGTTCCATTCTCTTTCTCGAAGAACACACCATCGAGAGTTACCAACAGATCTCGACTCTGTCGACCGTTGTCATTATTTATTCGGTTCCTGAATCCACACATGATGTGTTATATGAATGGAACTTAAGTAACATTTCACCCACCATCCCCCTCAACATATATATTAAACCTGGAGTTATAAAAAATGTCCACATCGGAGCTTCATGTTCCACCGATGAGGTTGTCCAATATAAGTCACTTTTTCAAGAATTTTGTGACATCTTCGCATGGAGCTACGAAGAGATGCCAGGTATTGACCCTGATATTGTTGTACATGAAATTAAGACCTACCCGGACGCTAAACCCGTCTCACAGAGACTTCACCTAGTCCACCCTCGTAAAGTAGTTGCTATCAAGCTTGAAGTCAAAAAACTTCTTAAAGCTGGCTTTATTTATCCAGTGACTTTGACTGATTGGGTATCCAATCTAGTTTCGATTTGAAGAAACAAGGTACGATCCGTGTCTGTGTTGATTATAGTGATATCAACAAAGCTTGTCCCGAGGACAACTTTCCTACCCCCTTCATTGACCAAATCATCGACGATTGCACTGGAAGTGAAATCTTCTCTTTGATGGACAGTTTCTCCGGATATAATCCAATCAATATCTTACCCGCAGATCAACACAAAATCGCTTTCATTTGTCCTTGGGGCACTTTTGCCTACCAGAAACTACCCTTCGGTTTGAAAAACGCCGGTGCAACATTTCAACATGCTATGTCTTATGCTTTCCATGATATTAAGTATATTGTACAACCTTATTTAGATGACCTACCAACACATTCCATGCATCGTAATGATCATCCGACCCACCTCCGCATCATTTTCCTTCATTGTCGGTTCTATCGTATGCACTTAAACCCACATAAATGTGTCTTTTGTCTAGAGTCCGACCGACTCCTGGGCTTTATTGTGTCACATCAGGGGATCAGGGTAGATCCTTTGAAGGTCGAGGCGATCCTCAATCTCCCTCCTCCTTCCTCACTTCACCAGCTACAAAGTTTGCAAGGGAAGGCAAACTTTCTAGGTCGTTTTATCCCAAACTATGCTGAGTTAACACTCGGATTTACTCAACTACTAAAGAAAGGATCCGAGTTTGTGTGGGACACCACTGCCAACAAAGCCTTCAACTCTTTGAAACTGATTTTAACCCGTACCCCACTACTTTTCCCTCTCGATTATAGTCGAGATTATTTCCTTTATCTTGCTGCTTCAGACTCTACCATTGCCATGGTTTTGGTCCAAGAAGACGATTTACATGATGAGCATTTCATTTATTATTTGAGTCGAAGTTTCACGACTACCGAAGACAAGTACTTACATGTTGAAAAACTAGCCTTGGCAGCTGTTCAAGCTGTCCAACGTTTCCGTCACTATATTCTATTACGCAAGACCATTGTACTTTCCGATTGCAACACATTCTTACACGTCAATTGCTAGGGGGAAAATACTCCAAATGGATAGTGATTCTCCAGGAGTTTGAATTAGAATTCGAATGCGCTAAGTCCAAGAAATCCTTGGTGTTTGCTGAACTAATATGTGAACTTCCCTTTGCTGAGACAAAAAAAGTGGCAGAGGATTCCTTACCAGACGAATCCCTTTTTCTGATCAGTTCTGATGATGCTTGGTATGGAGATATTATCATTTATCTCCAGACTCAAACTTTTCGGCCAAACCTCTCTAGTACAGACCGTCGTCGCATCCGCTATCAATCCCGTCAATACATCATTCTCGATGATACTCTTTATTGCCGCGGTGTTGACTCTATATTCCGACACTGTCTCACCTTTAATAAGGTTGAGAAAGATTTGAATGAATGCCACTCTGGAGCGTGTGGTGGTCATATGTCCGTGTATGCCACTGCCCAAAATATATTGTGAGTAGGGTACTCCTGGCCTTCTTTATTTAAAGATTGTATAACTGCCGTCCAGAAATGCCATGTTTGCCAAACATATAATCATAAGATAAGATCTCATCCCGCTCCCTTACACCCTGTAGTTTCCGTTGGACCTTTCACTAAATGGGGAATCAATTTCATGACCTGTAACCCTCACTTGTTCGGGGGGCATGGATACATTATCATAGCCATGGATTATTTCACGAAATGGGCTGAGGCGATGCCTACATTCGACAATACTGGAAAAACTGCAACACTTTTCATTTTCAATCACATCATCACACGATTTGGAATCCCACAGTCTATCGTCACTGATCACGGTAACCACTTTCAAAACTTCATGATGTCTGAGCTTACAAAAAAGTTGGGTCTTCGACATGAAAACTCAACCCCCTACTATCCGTAGGCCAATGGCCAAGTTGAAGCGATCAACAAGGTTCTTATCACCATGCTTCGACGGATTATAGGAATTCACAAAATGAGTTGGCACATGATGTTGTTCTCAACATTATGGGCCTATCGGACGTCCGTGAAGTCTTCCACGGGGTTTACACCTTTCCAATTAGTGTATGGTATATAAGCTATCCTACCGATTGAATGTGAAATTCCATCGTTAAAACTAGCCGTTGAACTTCTCCCAAACACCTCTGCTGAAGAAGAACGTCTATTGTATCTTATGCAATTGGAAGAATCCCATCATGATGCCACCCTAGTTATTGAAACCCAAAAGAAACACGTCAAAGCCTAATACAACAAACATGTCAAGAAATGCGTTTTCTCTGAGGGTGATCTAGTTCGCCTCTATGAACAAGATCGTGATTTGCTAGGCGTAAAAAAATTCAAGGCTATGTGGCGAGGCCCTTATATCGTCAAACAAGTGTTGGAAAAGGGAGCCTACGAGTTAGTAGATTATGATGACATTCCTTTGAGTGAACCCAGAAATGGGCTTTACTTGAAGAAGTACTATGCTTAGACTATATTCGCATGAGTGCTTGTATTTTACTATATCATATTGTTGTGTGCTACTTTTGCATGATTTTTCATTATTTGGTTTCTACCCTCGACCGCTTACCTTGCATCGTGCTTGGTTTCCAGATGTCGGAGTCTTTGCTACCTCATTTTGGCTTTGCCGATGGCGCTAGTCGTAGCACTCAGAACCTAGCTTCTGCTGCATGGGCAATCTATGCACCCACGAATGAACTTATCATTCTAAACGGTGTTTGCCTCGGTCGTGCAACCAATAATATAACAGAGTATAACGCAGTCATCGAATTGTTGATCGATGCTATCTCACTTGGGATTCGTCACCTAGTTATATGACTTGATTCACAACTTGTAGTGCTATAGTTAAGTAATGTCTATGCTATCCGAAGTCCTACTTTATTACAGGTATATTTACGAATTCGCCTCTTGGAACGTTATTTTGATCATATCGAGTATCAACACATTCCTAGATGTCTACATACATTAACTGATGCATTAGATAATTATGTGTTAGACAAATATCTGAGACATTTATAAATCCAATCACACATCACATGTATTATATAGAGCAAAATAAGCCGGTAGAAGCCTCATGTATATATATTTAACAATAAAAGTTTTTTTTACAAAAAGATCGTTTTCCATCCGAAGACCGAAATATCAAAATATRAAGCTCATAGMTTCTAAAAAATTTCATCATGGATGTTGCTCTYGGTAACACACTATTGCTCGTGCTACCCTACAGAGAAATCRTCTT
This sequence comes from Picea engelmannii, assembly GCA_009831015.1. Lineage (NCBI taxonomy): Eukaryota > Viridiplantae > Streptophyta > Pinopsida > Pinales > Pinaceae > Picea > Picea engelmannii. The sequence goes on from ML786129.1 coordinate 274,268, forward strand.
AATGGACCARCCACTCCTAYAGTATGGCACTGGAAACGCCTCGGGACCTCGACGATCAACATATCTGGGATCCCTGCAGTCAAACCYTCCARATTCAACTCGATTGCTTCATAATATTCCACATCCCATCCTGCTACTACCRTTGCTTCCCCTCGCCTCTAGATAGGGTATGTACCCGGGGGCAGGAATGGCCYTACATCTACATGGTCAAAATATTTTGATTAGTCATTGGATTGAAAACATAAAAAGAAAAAAATGTGTTTAATATTTTGAAAAATTTACAAAAACACCATAAAAGAAAAATGTTTTTCTTACCTAGATCCCYGCGCTGAGAACCCTCAGGTAACACCAAGTCATGATCATGGCGAAAATCCAKCCCGACATACGCATAKTCATYGATCATCAAGATTTGGGGCTYTAGCCAATCAAWAAATGTATCATTATATTTAATAATGGGCCCCGCTACATGCTGGGACATGAGATCACACCACCATTTCATCCGCAGATSTCGTGGCACCGGTATATTCCACTCTACCTGTAGGCGTAGGTGAGGGACTCTTTCTAGGAAGAAAGATACGAAAATGGATCCGTATCCAAATTGCTTTAGTTCCCCATTCTTTCTCTTGGTCAACTGACTCTTCATACTGCAGAGGAGTCCATTGCACCAATTGAACATACGAGGTTCCGTGCATTCCACAACGTACTGGAAGCAACTCTGCAGATCCATGTGCAGAGAAGCACTCCCTACCATCCGTGCAATGGTGAAAATAATGGTTCTGAGCATCAGATCACAAACCCCTCTGATAGCCACTTTACCCTTGCGCCGCTCGGCCTCAGGTACACAATAGCGTCTGATGTATTCACTCATCGGTAAACCGCCACCAGGTCACTTGCACCCCATGATAGGATAGCCCCGTCAAGAAGTAAATGTCTTCGATGTCCAAGGAAAGCACATGAACACCCACATGAAATACTTGTTGGTCCACGTCCCACATATGGACCAAATATTCCAATAGTCTCAGTTGGGCTCTCATGCCCTCAATCTTGAAGAACTTTAACAAACCACACTGTCATAGGGAATTTATAGTGTCCGGATCATTCAAATCCATTGCATCATCATCTTCATGCTCTCTTTCTCTCCACTCCAACATCTTTGCAATCAAAATACCTGCATGGATATGAAAGAAAGAAGTTAGCACCTTTAGTCATGATTTTTTGGAATTCATTTCAGTCCAACGCATCATTTTATTTTTGGGTTTTCAACCGCCGCAACTGGGCTTCACTTACAGAGTGGGGTTTCCGCAGGTGAACCGTTGGGCGCCTGCGGAAATCCTTGATTTCCGCAGGCCCTGATATAGGGCACCTGCGGTGGCCCCAACGCACGCCTTCGACCCAAAAATTCACCCAAAAAATCATCTTTTAACCGATTAAAATGAATTTTGAACCATTGAAAAGGAAGACGACGAGGTACTCATCGTTTTCACGCAAACCGTTCGTCAAATGATCGCATGTGCTCCCCGCAATCGATCGCCGAAATATGAGGTGAAAAAAGGGCTCTTAGACAAGTTTTTCACCAAATACAAACTAAATAGTGAAAATGAGTTCTTACCCCTATTTATCTCATTTTTTACTTTTTCTAAAAATATTTTATATCATTTAAATATATTTTCTCAAAAACCTACCGGCCTAATGGTCTTGTGAGTGTTTTTTTTTCTCGCAAATGGGAAGACTAGTGTTCTGAACAATGAAGTATGGACAATTTTTGTGACTTGTTTTTCTTTTTCGTCGCTTGTACGATTACTTTTTAGGGTTTTTTAGAAAAACCTCGAGCTTAGTCTTTGTTCGTTCTCGTGCTCGAAAATTGATGAGAATGTAATCGAGTATACTTTTGTTGTCTTTTCGTACTCATCATGGTAACACGAAAATAACGAAAATTACAGAGTAACCTTTAAGCTCTTTTCACACTCCTTAAAAAAGAAAAGATTGCCGAGCGACCTTGTTCTGTTCACGCTCGTAAAAGTATTTGAATAAAACGTTCGATGGGCGATAGTTTATCACTTTTTCGGTCCTGTCGAACTATTTTACGAAAAAGAAACTGAGAGAGTTCTCTTTTAAGTGTTTTTCCAGACTCTATAAACATGAAAAACCTTTGAGTTTTCTATCTTTGGACACGTTAAACAAACATCGAGAGGGCCATATGGGATCGAACCACTCCTTCTTAGGGTTCGTTAAAAATATTCCGAGGGACTCGTCCAAAAGATGAGCTTACATCAACAAACATATGTTATCCTCCTCAAGCTTGCGTAAAAATAAAGAGGTACTCGCCAGAAATGGTGGGGGAAAATTTAGGAAAGAGATGTGTCTCTGTATTTGTGTTAGTGGCAGTAAGCATCACTCTTGAACATGGCACCCCCTTCATCATTTGAATCCAGGTTGGGAAATCCATTTGTCTCTCGTCTGACTTTCTGCAAGTTCATATTTTGGGTCATCTTTGAGTCAGTGCTGCCAAGACCAGTGCCGTGCCATTCGTATGTTCAAGAGAAGTTCAACCAAGCTCTCTATAGAGTCGATCATCTGCAATTGTCAATTCCTATCATGTCGACCTTCCTTGTGTCAGTTTCAAATCATGTTCATGCTTTGCTCTACCCTAAATATGTTACTTATTTCGTGTCATTTGATGGGGGATACATCAACGCCCTATTGTGATGAGTCTTTTCCTGTCGACTTCAGCTCATTATCCAGGAATAAGACTTAGAAATTATTTAGTGCCTTAGAGCTTGCATGCCTCAATGGAAGGTTTCTTCACTTTCGACGGTGGATTTACATCATTGATCCCTGATCGAGAGATTCCATGAGTGTTCGATTTTAGTTCATCTATTCACACTCATTGGATTGTACTATTGTACCTTGGGAGTCATTGACATCAATGGTGATTTCCCTCACACTTGTTAACGATTTTCATTAACGACCGGTAATCAAGTGGTTTCTAACCATGTTTGACTTCAACACCTGTAATCACATGGCTAGATTTGTACTAATGGATGATGGGATTGAAGACCCTGGACCTCATCATTTTTGATCCAGGTTGCGATGGAGTATTTATGATTTGAATTGACACATAGATCCACTTTGTATGTCTCGTGGCTATGTCTGTATCTGAGTTTTCCAATACATAGATCCACAATGTATTCCTGGTGGCTAAGTAGAATCTTGATGACATGGATCCACAATGTATAATTGGTGGCCATGATTTATATTTATGACTTCAATCATTTATAGTCTGAACATGGGAATGCCTACTTCAAACATGGTATAATATTGTGCGAATGCTTGATTGCTTGCAGGTTCCCAATTAGTGTGCTCCTTGTTCCTGACACACACACACATTTTTACAAAGTATTTCGGCTGTCACGAGTTCCAGCCTCATACTTTGGGGGGTATTCTGTTATACATAATTTTGGTCACCCTAGTGATGATTTCACAAACATGTGTTCAGGATCCTAACATGAAATTTTTCCTGAGAAAAGCTACTTCTTTTCTCCTCTACAAGGCTTCTTTTTAGAAAGGGTCCACATGCTGCACATATTACACAGTGCGAAAATCTACCATTTCCACAGGCTGCTCTATAGTTGGCCCGCGGGATTTCCGCAGGCTGCTATATAGGCAGGATGCGACGACGTTCCAAAAGCTAAAAGAGGAAAGAGGTTTCACAAAGTTTCTAGAAGGGGAATCTTCTAGAATGTGATGTGGCGTCCGTATGGTTGCGATCCTACTGGTTTCTCTGATTTGGTGGGATCATCCTCATCCCTTTAACCACTTCACCTTCTTCTATATAATGATGGGCTTCTCATGGAAAGGTTAAGCAAGATTAAGAAGATAATTGATGAAAGAATAAGTTGAATACTGTGTGAAGAATCATGTTTCTAGTGATGCTTGAGGCCACCATTTTCCCATCAAGTTTTTGTGGATTATCTTCATGCGAATTTTGGAGCAAGTGTATGTGTGTGTTGGAACAAAGGACCACTAAAAGGGAACTTGCAACATCAAGGCAATTCAGTTGTATCTTCTACTTTTCATTAATATAATACAGTGGCACGCCTCTTTCCCATAAAATGATTAGTATTTTATTACATGACTCCTTGATCACATGTTTAGGTTGTCATTGAATTCTACTATTGCTGCTTTCACGTTGGTTGGTTTGTGTTATCGCAGATCTGATTCCACAAGAGCACTGGAATGAAGCAGGGACAACAAAGATATAAGGAAGCGATCCGTAAGGTATGCTATCTATTCCTCCTTTGGTAGTAAACTCAATGATCACAACTTAGGGAAAGCGCCTTGTTCCGTCTCGTTTTGTTCTAGATCCAGGTGGATCTAGGGGGATTGGTTCATGTCCACATCTACCGATTTACCCAATAACACCTCGAAGGGAAGTTACGTTTGACATTGATGTCAAAGGGGGAGAGATTAATCAAATGCATGGAGAGAAAGCACAAAGGCATGATTCCAGGGGGAGCGATGGTCACAGGGGGAGAATGAGCACCATGACTTCAGTGTTGCATGATAGTGTTACCATCAATGCCAAAGGGGGAGATTGTTGATTAATTGGGTTGGTTGTCATTGATGTCAACCCTTGAATAAAGTTCAGTAGAAAATTCCAGTATCCCCATAAGTGTGGATAAGGGACCCATGTTTATTTGAGGAATTATGTAATGAATATCAATGCAATTGCATGAAAGACTATCACAGATGGATATTACATGTCATGTTGTTTCTGGTGATAGGTGGTCATCACGGTTGAGGAGATATGATTTAGTGAAGTTGGAGAACTCTCATGAGTCATCTAGAAGCCCCTAGAAGGTCAAAGAAGTCAATTATTATAGAAGCTCCTAGAAGAAGCTTATTGTCAAAGTGGTTGTAACTAGGAGTTAATCATGAGTAAAGTGGTTGCAATAAGAAAATAATTAAAAATAAATTAGTTGCAACAAGAAGTGGTGAGTTTTCTATTTATGGTAAAGTAGTTAAAAGTGGCTTAGCCCTAAAAGAAGGAAGTTGGGTAAATCAGTTAGAAGATAACCCCTAAAGGAAGCTACTTGGAGAGTATAAATAAGAGAGAAAGGGTATCTCATTAGTACTTAATTTGAGCACATTGAATATCTATTTTGTGACATGTTATGGGCATGTATCATTGAAAAATCTATAGTAGTGAATCTGAAGCAACGACAAAGTTGTAGGATTGAAAGGTTGAGACTGTGGGTACTGAACTAGAGTTTTACTAAAGACATCTGCAGGTTGTAGTACTATAAGGGTGCAGACATCCACAGGCCACAATGGAACAAAGAAAGAATACCCATGGGTTTATTGAAGACATAGCACAAATCTGTTTCCAAAGATAAAAAACAAGATCCAATCTATCATCAGTGACAAGTTACAGAGCTGAGAAGTGGCTACAGGAAGGTGTGATAGTGTTAAGGTACGACATATCAAGCTACATGATAAAAAAGGTATGTTACATGATTGGATATTTGTGATAGCTTGAGGTATGGTCATATGAGGGTTAGTAGATGCCCTTGGATATCATTGGCTATATGATATATGCTGCATAAGGCAAATCTACAGAGGTACAATGCTGGTATACTTGTTGCTTATCATTGGCACACTTTGTTGTGATATATTTGAGGCATTTGCTTGTACATGGTTGTGGTATGGTTTTGTGAATTTGGGTATTTGCCTAAATACATTATTAGTTGTATGGTTCTTTTTGTATTAAACATTCTGAGGTAGATCTGGTGAAGTACATTGTTGGTGCACTTAGTTTGATTCATTGACATATATTGTAGTGCATCATGAGAAGCATTTGCCAACGATTTTGGAATATAATTGAGTGGTACATGTTTGAGGGTTTATGGTTGAGACATAATGTTATTAGTACAGGTTGAATTTTCATAACAATGAGGGTTTGATGTATGGTTAATGTATGGGGTTCTTATATCACATGAGTTTAGTGAGACATATGTATGAACCTAGTACATGGTTGTGTTAGATCTACTTGGATATTGGATGGGTATTGTTTATGTCATATCAACCAGTTTGTGAGAAAATATATAGTGATCACACAGTCATGGAGACTGAGACAGTGACACAGATAGAGTGACAAAGACAACATTTGTGACACTAGCAGAGATTTGTGCTATTCCATGAGTTGCAGAAAATAGAGGCGCGAACATCTGCGAGTTGCAGTAGGGAAAGACGCAGACATCCACGTGTTTTAGAATAAACAAGTCACATATATGCATGAAAGTTTTGAAAAGGATTGGTACAGGTTGCGATAGGATTTCAATGACAATTATTATAGTGGCAGTGGTGATTTAGTGACAATGACAAGTTGTCTACATTTTGCATTTATACTTCAGGGCAGTTGGACGGGGCAAGGATAGGTAGTTGTATCCACCTTCTTGTTCTAGCCGAAGAACATAGGAGGTTGTAGCCTCCTTCTGGTTGTAGCCAGAGAATTGGGGAATTATAACTTCCCTTAGGTTGTAGCCTGAGAATCTAGGGACTTGGAGCCTCCTTCCAATTGTAGTTGGAGAACAAAGGAAGTTGGTGCTTCCATTGAATGTACTTCCCAAAGACATATAAGAAAAAACATTTCATGGTTTTCTCCCGCATTGGGTTTCCACATAAAAATACTGGTGTACTATGTATGTGTATGATTGCTTTTTGTTCATGGTTTATTTATTCTTCACTTGTTGAATGATATTGGTAAAAATGATCATATATATATATTGTGGTTAAAAAGGATTAAAACGAACTATTACTGATTCACCCCCCCTCTTAGTAATCCAACAATTATTTCATTTAAAGAGAAAAAAATTATGTTTGAAACAAATCTCTTAAAGCATAGGTATATAAATGAGTAAATATTATTGCATAGAATCCCATGGATAGGTGGTACATTTGGTATCAAATCTTATGCTTGAACACTAGAGTCAAAGGGTCTATCATCCCTACACAAACTACTCTAAGCAAACATTGAAATGCTTATAGATTTAAGACATATAATGCAGATTTAAATTGATTGCTATGAAATAAAAAGATGAAAATTTTGGTTTATGAATTCATCTTTGTTTTGTTTTAGGGTTGACCCTAGGATAAGAACTTGTGTTTACTATGATTTTACTAAATTAACACAAAATAAGGGAAATCAACTTATAGAAATGAAGAATCCTCTATATTCATTTGGTGAAGTAATTCTGACATGTTATAAATACACTTCCTTCTATGTAAGACATTAATCCTTGTATGCCAAGTTTCCAAGTCAAGTTTAAATCATGCTACTTACAAACCCATCTAAAGAAAATGAGTAGATCCTACCCACTTAAACTTGCCTTCTTCACCATTGTTTTAATCATTTCTCATTTGAGGGACACCCCAATCTGAGACATGGATGCTTCCATGATAACTTTGCCTTTTTTTATTTTGAAGAAAATCACCACAATGCTTGTCATAATCCGTCATTAATACCTATAGTTGTTTGAATGCCTCTGAATAATTCAACTACTTAACTAATGCGTCAAGATTTGTGGTCGTTCCACCCCCAATGGCCATTTTCTTCACTTCCTCACGAATAAGAAAAATACGACGTTCCTCTTGTTCAAGTTGTTCTCCAAAGATTGTTTCATCTTAATTTTTACTCTTGCATTATTGAGGTGTGCTCCTTCCAAGATATTGCTAGCTGATGTAGACTTTATTGAACCCTAGTTGTCTTGGAAATATGAAGGAAACGTTTCTTTCCTATTTTCCCTTAATCTGTTTATTTCTGGAAACAATACTCTATCCACATCCAAGAGAAAGATAGGTAAAGAAGGGTATGAAAGAGGAAAAATTGAAGAATGTTTGTCTTCCAACATTCTTTATAAGAACTTGGTATTTCCTTCACACTCTCAAATTCAAATATATGTGCTTGCCAAAAGACAAACCTTGGGTTTTCTTCCAAGCATAAATAGTTGAAAGAGATTTTGAGATGGAATGAACCAACTTGAGCCAACCTTGTTGTCCCCCCTCTTCAATGATGATATGAGTGGCATTAACCTTGAATTAAGAAAATTGCCAAATGTACCTAATCAACCAATGGTACCTCTTTCACTAGTGTTGGTAAAATATCTTCAGTTCTTCCAAATTTGACAATTAAGTTAGAGCCATGATCTTTGAATGCATGTTTCAAATTCTTAACAACATCAATAAGAATTTATGGAATTTTCATAGAAAAAACTCAATAAAAATTCAATTGACACATATGTTTGAAGCCCCACATGTGCTGAAAGAGACATTTCTCGTGTTAACTATGATATTCATTGATGCTAGTCTTTGCAATTATTCATTTTTCCTTTCATATCAATCTTGATGGACTTTCCTTTGCTAAATTGGCCCAGGGACTTTCCTCAACCTCTTAATAGTAGGGTATGTTAGTTCTACTCCTGTATTTCTATGAGCATATGTGGGTGCCCTACACTTGTGAATTACTAGTTCTATGTATTCCCTCCATTGCTTAAACCATAGATGCCTATTACTTTGCACATAAATCTTGATGATATCAAATGTGAAATCTCTCGCCATGAGGTGCCCAAGCACACAAATAATTTTTTGGCATCGTGTGCCAATGGCTATTATGATGGTATCATATTTCATTAGAACATTAAAGGTTTTATGGTTCGAGGTGGAGATCCAACATGTACAAGAATAGGTGGGATCAACATATGGGGGATAAAATTCAATGATGAGATAAGGGATCCCTTGAAGCATTATGCAAGAGGGATACTTTCTATGGCCAACAATGGACCTAATACAAATGGTAGTCAATTTTTCATTACATATGCTAAACAACCACATATGAATGGTCTATATACTATCTTTGGAAGGGTTACCCATGTCTTTGACTTTTGGACCTGATGGAAAAGACTTCAATGTGACCAAGAGATCATCCACTTGTAGAAGTTAGAGTAAATTGTGTAACTATACATGCCAATCCACTTTCTGGATAAATTCCTGTTTGTCAATATGTGGTTAGAAGTGTTATTTGTCATGCTTGAGTCAATGCTTAAATCTTCCATACTTGTAGGGAAAGAAAGATCGATCACATGAGTCAATCATTACTTGCTAGGTTCCATCAAAACATTTCTTGCGCAAGCCAACCATAATCAAAATATTTCTGACATAAACTGATCACACCACACATTTGATATGTTGCTTACCTTTCCTTGGTTATTAAATAAAAACATGCAATCAATCGTGCCTTGCCGTTTGTTATTGTAAATCATTGCCAACAATTTTTTTTGTTTTCTTGAACCGTACATTGGATCTTATTGACCAACTTCTATTATTCAATCTAGAAAAGAAGAAGAAGAAGAAGAAGAAGAAAATAGTACATATAGCAATTCTAGAGAGGAGAAATAAAATTGTTGTAGTATGGTGATTAGTCATTTCCCTTCATAATATGCCATGTGAGGATATGATCAAAACACTATGAAAGTCATGCCTAGAGATTTGTTGATATGTGGTTTATGATAGAAGTCAACATGTTGGTGTATAATAAATTGAACCTCTTAGTGATATATCGAGAATTGAGACACATGTGTATGGTTCCACAAGGTTCCAAGAGAGAAGGTAACAATTGGGTTATGAATACTAGCTATAGATGAGCCTACTGGTATATGAGCTACTCACAAGAGGCTATATGGCCACTAATGTGAATATCAATCCACTTTAAGAAGGTGTCATCCTAAGTTAGATATAATGGCGTTAGTCAACGAAAGAGACAATTTTAGGGAGGAGAAATCAAATTATTGCAGTATGGAGATATGAGCTACTCACAAGAGGCTATATGGGCACTAATATAAATATCAATCCAATTTAAGAAGGTGTCATCCTAAGTTAGATATAAGGACGTTAATCAACAAAAGAGAAAATTCTAGGGAGGAGAAACCAAATTATTGCAATATGGAGATTAGTTGTTGTCCTTCATAATCTGTTGTGTGAGGATACGATCAAAATACTATGAAATTCATGCCAAAGATATGTTGATATGTGGTTTATGATAGAAGTCAACATGTTTGGTGTGTAATATATTGAATCTCTTGGTGCCAAATTAGGAATTAAGAGATATATGTGCAATTTTATGAGATTCTAAAGGAGAAGTTGACATTTGGGTTATGGATACTCGCTCTCGATGGTATGTGGGATACTCACAAGAGGCTATATAGCCGCTATTGTGAAGACCAATCCCACTTTAAGAAGGCATCATCGTAAGTTAGAAATAGTGGCTTTAGTCAACAAAATAAGCGGTGTGTCAATTAGCTGGATGGATGGATGTTTTTTTATAAAGAGACCGCATTATAGAAAACTCGACTCTGCGTTGAAGTAAACTCTCCAAACACTTTATAGTGTAATAGTGTATACAAAAAAATAATCACATCTGAAACAATGAATATTATTATTGCAAGTGACATGAATTTCTCATGAACATCCTAATAACTCTTGAAGTGACAGGTTTAAAATAATAATAAACCATTCTATCTAGAGTATATATATCCACATAAGTAAAAATTGGATAAATAACATTTGCTAGATTTATATTGAGCATTTAAAATGGATAAATAGCATCTTTATATTGAGCATTTAAAATGGATAAATAACATCTTTATATTGAGCATTTAAAATGGATAAATAACATCTGCCATATTTGTATTGAGCATTTATATTATTAGAATGATCTCTATTTATAGTTACATGAATTAGAAATGGATTAAAAAAAACCAAGCCACTTGTCAAAACAAGTGCATCTATAGTCCCACTAAAACAAAGTGCAGCAAAGGACGACCAAAGGACCCACCCAACCCCAATTCTTCTCTATGCTAGAGATAATCAATATATATATATATATATATATCAGGATGCTAGAGATAATCAAAATATAAATGTTGGGATAATGCTTGTAAGTATGCTCTGATACCAAATTTATCAAAGTCCGCACAAATTTAGAGTGGAAAGGATCTTTTACAATAAACACTTGACATATTACACTTGAGATCAGTGTTTTTCATTTGCTAGCTCAGGATCCCGAAGGCAAGAGAAGCAAAGAGGATACACACTGCTCGACTCGGACTAGACCTCTCTCAAGACTCTCCAATTTTTCGAATCCATGAAATGAGAGCTGAGGGTCTTTATTTATACTACTTTTAGCCAGTTCCCGGTGAACATCTACGGGCAACTGCCAGTTGCTAAGATTCTCCGAAAACTCTAGATGGGGCAACTGTGGACTACAGTTGTTATCTCGTCCCTTAGAGGCTCGGCCATATGGGGACCCATCATGAACATTCCGGAGAGACATGACTAAAGTAATTAATCTAATGGACTAAAGTAATTATTCTTACACTGTGGAGTTTACGGAACCCACGAACCGTCGGGACACCATTGTCGGCCCGATAGACATGAATTATTACAAAATTTTGCAAATGGCAAACAAAGCTTTATTTACAATAGTGGACGAAAGGGTCCATCATGCTTCAAGTATATTTTGGATATTATATTCAGCCACAGAGTCGAAAGAGAAGTCACTGTCGTAGTCATGACTAGCTGGTGGTGAACTGTGATCAGAAGAAAATGGTGGTAGAGAGCTGAAACTTCTATAAAATGGAGAACCCTGCATGGCAACAATGAGCTCATCTTCTGGTACACATGTAGTGCCAAAATAGTTACTCTTGATTTTGTAGCAAGGAGGTCCATCTGTAGTCGACTCTAAAAGGTCACAGGTTTCATATGAAAGACTAAACACGAACCAGGCCTCATGTTGAGCGGCCTCACAGACTTCTGCATGAAACCAAATCTTAAAAGCATCTTTGTCAGTTTGATTAAAGAAATCAACATCCCTGGGGCAATAATTCCA
>ML786129.1:286706-298510 GCA_009831015.1 Picea engelmannii
TGAACTGGTTTAAGAAACATTCTATACTTTTTTATCCCATTTTTAACAGCTAATATTTCCTTATGGGATGAGGGATATTTTGATTCTGTGTCGCTGAAACACCCAGAAGTATACATGCATACTTCTTCCAGTTTAGGTCCATTCTTTTGAAGGAGAACTGCTGCCCATGTATCATGAGAGGCATCAGTTTCTAATATTAATTTCATTGACAAATCTGGAAGATGTAAACTGGGTAAATTCTGTATCTTCTGTTTGATGATTTGGACAACTTGTGTCATTTTATCATTCCAGGGTATAGACTTACTTAGTCTCTTCTGAAGGATTCTCACATCCTTTGCTTGATTCTCATAAAATTGCCTAATATAATTCAGGCACCCTAGGAACCTCTGTAACTGCTTCTTTTCCAAAATCTCATCAGGAAATTCTGCTAACTTTTTAAGAACATGGTCCTGTAGTTCTACCTCTCCTTGAGATAATATTAGACCAAGATATTCAACTCTTGTTTGTGCCCAACAAAGTTTAGATTTAATGAGCACAAGACCATGCTTGTATAGCAATTCATAAACTTTCTGTAAGTGCTGTACATGTTGTTTCAAGTCTATTGAACAAACTAATAAGTCATCAATATATACAATAACAAATGGCAAATGTTTGAATATGTCATCCATCCTTTTTTGAAATTCAGATGGAGCATTTTTTAGGCCAAAAGGCATGACTCTCCATTGGTACTAGCCTTGAGGTACTACAAATGTCGTTTTGTACCTGTCAGCTGGAACAATACCTATCTGCCAGAATCCACTTTTCAGATCAAATTTGCTGAAAACATTACATCTTCCAATCCTAGAAAATAATAGTTCTTTATTGGGCAAAGGAAATCTCAAGGGTAATAATGCTACATTTAATGCTCTGTAATTAATTACCATTCTAGGCTTACCCCTTTTTTGCTCACTATGTTTGTTTACATAGAAGGTAGGACATGCCCAAGGGCTTCTACTATTTTCAATCAGTTTTCTCTCCAACAAATCTTGTATCTCCTGCTTACAGTATTCCAACTCTGTAGGAGACATATGGTTTGCATAGGCCTTTTGAGGTCTAGGGATGTAATATTCTTTGTAGGGCAGATTTAAAAAATATTGTTCTCTAGTCCAGAAGGCATTGGGGTATTCAGAAGTACAGTCTTTTTCAATTTTCTCTCTGATCTCTTTAATGACTTCTGATCCATGCATATTAACATTATTCACAATCTTCTGGATTTTAACAAGACTGCTAGCAGAGAGTTCTAATTTTCTTGTAGAAGGTTTTTCAATGATTCTGCTCTCAAACTCTGTCTTGCTAGAAGTTTTTACTATTTTGCCATTTATGGTCAGTTGTAACTCAGAATGTCTGACTGTTAATGGTAAACATTTATTAACAAAATCTTGTCCCAACAGTATATCAGATCCTGTATCAAAACTGTAGAAAGTCACTGGGATTTTCTGGTCCTGAATATAAATAGGAAAATCTGGACAGATATGATTGATTTTCAGTCTTGTCTTATTGACAGCTCTAAAAGAGAGATTAATAGGCTGCCAATAGTATTCAGGAATAGCACCATGCTTGGCACATGAATTCATGGCTCCAATATCTACTTGAGCATCTAGAGTATACTGTAGGTAACCAGAAGCTCTTATATTTACATAGATGATTATTCTATCATCTAAGCCTTTCAACATTTTATTATCTGGAAGTCCAGTCTCTATATCATCCTGAAATATCTCATGTTCTAATTCTTCATTTCTCTTCTTCTTCAGGAATTCAAGTTCTTCCCTTTGTATTCTCAATGTCTTCTATAATTCTTTTACTAATACTTCCTTTTCTTTAATTTCTTCCTCAAGCAGAAATATAGTATTATCCAAAGAATTATCTTCAAGAGGAGGAGAAGTATATTTGGCTAGAGTTTTTCCTCTAGTATCTAAAGGGGAAATGATACTAGACTTATGTTTCTCAGATGCAATACTAGGAGCAGTGGCAATGGCAAAGTTTGCAGTGGAAAATTCCGCATCAGTAGGAGTATAGTGTTGGATATTCACCACGCTCGACTGCTGCAGAGAATGGATCTTGGCATCAAGTTGCTCTAACTGGGAAGTATAGCGCTCATAAAGGGAAAATTGACCAGGTGTAAGAACAGAGATCTTGGACTGGAGTGTGGCGCGTTGTTTAAGAAGAGAATTAATATCTACAAATGAAGACATCATTTTGATATCTAATAAATTCAATTCTCCAGGGATATATGACTCAGAAGAATGGTCAGAAAATATAGGAGACTCAGGAGAGGAAGTATCACCCTCATCATCAGAACCTTCAGAAAGTGATAAGTACTCACCATCTGAACGGTGTGAGACCATATCCCATTCAGCTGGATCATATCCAGTAGAAAACAGATCCATAATTTTTATTTGGGCTTTGGTCTTTGACCGCAGAGGACACTGAGACGCCCAATGGCCAGGCTTTTTACAGATAAAACAATGAGAGGACCTAGCACGACTATTCTGTGGTCTTCTTTTAAAGTAAAACTTTATTTTTGGTTTAAAGTATTTTCTAGGTTTCTTAGAAACAAAACGAAGACAAATAGAGGAGTGGAGGGCCCGAAAATTGCCCAACTCCACTCCTCTATTTGTCTTCGTTTTGCTCCCGGTCATGTGGCTTGGACCATGTGGCCATGTCTTGATGCTCCATGTGCTCTCTCTGTTGATCCACAACCCACGATTACGTGCCTTGGTCAATGGGCTAGCCCGGTTGACTAGGTGCTAACCCCATATATCTGCGCTAAGGTAAGTCGTAGTCCATATGGGAGGGTCACATGCTATGCACAGGGGCTACACCAAACAAATTCACGCCAAACAAGATATAGTGTAGGGTCATATTGGTAATGGTCGTATGTGTTTGCGTCGGGGGCTGGGGCTAGGCCCCAACCCTTAACTCTGCCCGAATTACAACCATTACACCTTAAATATAAGTTTTAAACCTTATATAACAAGACCTAATGTGGGCGGGCTGGTAGCCCGACCCTTCTAAGTCGCTTCGCCGGACCAGAGGTCACAGGTTCGACTCCCCCGGAGTCCATACAATTTTACCACTGCCAACCTATGGAGGGGTGCCACGTGGCAGCCCAAGACTGGGCCACGTGGCACCATTACATTCACCCACTAACTACCACATATCAACATCCAGTTCGACCACCTGTCTACCTACGTTTATGCTCTGTCAGCGTGCCAACTCACTGCCACGTCAGCACTGTACGAACTGTACAGTTAGCAAAATTTTGCCTGTTTGGAAAAACAAACAGACCACGATATATTTCACATATGATGTTCGTTTGAGCCTGTTTAAATTGTGTTGGGTTCGTAACGACGAGACCTATGCACACATCCATTTTGAATCAATTCTAAGCACATTGAGTTTTAGGCCTTTCCGGACCCATTTTGGTTCCTGGATCCATTCTGGATCACGCTTCCCCACTAAGACCTTTTGGTCCTCCAAAAGGATACTAACTAGTCATCAAGTGTGGGATAGGCCACCCCATTTGTTCTCTGTCTCTAAACTCTGTCCTGTGCACCTGTCTTATCAAGATCAACTGTAAAGTAACCATGATAACTGACAACATATTGTTAGCCACTTGTACTCTGTCACATCTTACTGAAGCCACTGTCATCCATGTTGACAACATTACTAATGATAACATCAGAAATATGACTGCAAATGAGCTAATATGTTTGTAATACTTGCACGACAGTAGCTTATCTTGAAGCAAAGTATGATTGAACTTCCATTCTACAATCATCTCATGTTCTTTCTTAAGATCAATTACTTGATTTTGGACAATTATAGGTGTGTTGCTTGCATAAGCTGCCTTTCTTAATTGTTCCATTGTTTGAAGAGATTGATTTGATTTTAAGTGATGAGCATGTACAACATATTCCTTGCCTGCTTTGATTAAGTGATATTGATTCTGTTCCTGGTAGAAGATTGCTTTGCGATCATACAAATAAGGACTTCCTAAGACCATTCCACATTCATTGAGTGGCACCACATCACATGTTACCTCATCCACAAACTTAGATGAAATTGCAAAATTTAATGTGCATTTCTTTGTTATATGCAATTTATGATTGTTGCTTATCCATTTAAGTGAGTAAGGCTTATGATACATCTGAGTGTTTAATCCCAATTGTTTAACCACTTCCTCTGAAATCAAGTTAGATTGAGATCCACTATCTATCAATGTGTCAACCTTAGTATGCCTCATTATGACCCTTATATGAAACAATTTACTTCTAGAATCAAATCCATCACCAATTTTACCTGTCAAACCAACTGCTAAGATTTTAGATTCATCACCCGAATCCGATCTCAAGTCTATTGGTTGTGATGCCGTTGCAACTATTTGCCTCCCTTTCCTCTCTTTGAACCACTTCGGTCTCTTCTCAGGATGCAATTGCCAACAATGGTCATCATCATTCCCTTCTTTCTTGCAACACTTGCAAGAGAGTTTCTCTTCCTTCCTTGCCACTGAATTTTCCTTCTTGCCATTCCACTTCCTTTTGTCCTCTTTCTTTGAAGACGATTCCCTTGATACACCAACTCCTATTTTCCCTGCCTCAATGTATGTTTCTTGAACATAAACCTCATCAAGATTAGTAGGTCCAAACATAAATATAGTGTTACGAATATGTGCAGGTAAACCTCCTATATACTTCATAAGAGTTTCTTGGGTATGTAATGGAATGTCTAACATTAATGCCATCTTACAAAATTCATTTGTGTATTCTTGCACTATTTGTCCCTTTCTTAGTTTAAGACCTTGCCATTCAATTAAAGCCTTCTCTTTATAACCCAAAGGATAAAAATTGCTTTCTAAGTGCAGAAAACAAAACTTGCCATGATGGAAATACATTACCCACTTGTTGCGTGCCATTTTGCAACTTGCTTTGCCACTAGATGAGTGATGTGCCTGCAAGTCGAAGCGATGCCAATTTGATTTGAGTTGCCCCATCCTTGATTTGTTGCACACTGCAATAAAATTCCATCTGTCTGACCCAGTTATCAAGACTCTCTGCATTGACTTCACCATCATACATGGGTAATTCAAACTTCACATCAAGCTTAAGTAAAGGCATATCATTTTTATGTTTATGGGAATGTTTTCTTGTGGTGGATTTGGAACTTGAACTTGAAGAAGAAGAAGTTGATGGAGAAGAAGGAGGTGAAGGAGGAGTTTGAGGTGGATTATCTCCTTCTTCACTTTTGACCTTTGAATATTCACCTAGAATCGGTCTCTTCCGCTCCAAGTAATCATCATATAGAACCTTCACCATCTTCGACATGGCGAAGAAAGTCTTTTGAAACTCTTTCTCCTCATGAGAAAGTACCTCTTCCGATGCCATCTTCTCACTTTGAGAAGTTCTCTTTCTCGATCCAATCTTAGGATTCTCTTCAAAAAGATCACCTTCACCACGATTAAGCTTTTCCCTGGTAATCATGCAAACTCCAAAAACCAACCATCAACTAGCTTTGATACCACTTGATCCGTAAAGATCTTTTAAAGACAATGGTTGAGTTTTAAAAACATGATTTAAATAACCATTTAGGAATTTGATGAAAGAGGAATAATTAATGATGAAACATGGCAACCATATAAAATATACAGATATGGAAATAAGCACAAGAATCAACAAACCATAACAAAAAAATTTGATAACGGAGTTCGGCAATATCGCCTACGTCTCTGGGCCTTTGTCTCAGTGGGCGAGGCTTTCTTATTTCTCTTCAAAGCTTAAAAAGTACATCATAAAAGTTCCAAATGGATTACAAACTGATATGGATGTGTTCTTCTAGATCTAAAGAACCTGACAAAACTGATGGCACTGAAAACGAATGAATGAAGCTCTTGGAAATGGCCCGCAAAGTTGCTCTCTGCAATGGCTTCCCTGCATAAAAATGGCTTAGGCTTTACAATTCTTAAGCATTTTACTATTCTGAACCTCCTTCAAGGCTGCAAAGAACCTCTGGTTTATATAGGCTTGAAGTTGGTAACAAACTCCCAACTTCCCCCCAAGATCTGGCCTCAAAAAGAGCTCCAGATCCTCCAATAATGGCCAAAATCTCTCAAAACTGGCTGGAAAATCAATAAAAATCTTATAATAGAGTTTAAAAACCCACTTTGGGCCAAAATTAGGGCGCAACCCCTTATCTTTGGGCTCTTGGTCACCTGCGTGCCCTCCATGTGGCCCTGACTTACTGGGCCCCTATTCCTTTTGATCCCGATCATGTGGCTTGACCGATGTGGCCATGTCCCGATGTTCCACGTGCCCTCTCTGTTGATCCATATCCCACAGTTACGCGCCTTGGTCGACGGGCTAGGCCGACTGACCGGGCGCTAACCACATATATCCACGCTAAGGTAAGTTGTAGTCCATATGGGAGGGTCACATGCTATGCACCAGGATTGCACCAAACAAATCCGTGCCAAACAAGATATAGTGCAGGGTCATATTGGTAACAGTCCTATGTGTTTGCATCAGGGGCTGAGGCTAGGCCCCAACCCTTAACTCCGCATGAATTACAACCATTACACCTTAAATATAAGTTTTAAAACTTATATAACAAGACCTAATGTGGGCGGGCTGGTAGCCCGAACCTGCTAAGTCGCTCCTCCCGGACCAGAGGTCATGGGTTTGACTCCCCCAAAGTCCATACAATTTTACCACTACGAACCTATAGAGGGGTGCCACGTGGCACCATTACATTCACCCACTAACTGCCACGTGTCAACATCCAGTTCGACCACCTGTTTTATTTTTCAATGTGCCAACTCAATGCCACATCACCTGTACGACCGTACAGAGTATACGGTCAGCTGCCACATCAACACTGTATGAACTGTACTGTCAACAAAATTTTCCCTGTTTGGCAAAACGAACAGACCACGATATCTTTCGCATACAACATCCGTTTGATCCCGTTCAAGTTGTGTTGGGTTTGTAATGACGAGACCTATGCACACATATGTTTTGAAGTGATTCTGAGCACTTTGATCTTTAGGCCTTTCTGGACCCATTTTGGTTCCTGGATCCATTCTGGATCAGGCGAGAACTTGACTACATCTGACACAATCTTCAACACTCTGTGCCCGATGGATAAATTTAACATGAATGGGGTGCTAGTCCTTGCTTCCTCAATCAGTATCATTGATGGTCCTTCACTTGAGCCTCTCTATGGTGTTGTCCTCATTGTCTCCAATAGTTGTTGTATCATCATCAATTGGTTCTACACCTTCTGGTGCTATTCATCTTGTTTCCGTGATGCTTCTTCAATTGCCTCCTTTGTGACATCCCACACTTGGTAGCTGATTATATCCATGTCATCATCTATCAGAGTGTAGACATGAGATACTTTGTGGGTTTTTATCTTTTTGCACACAACTACTGCTAGGCCCTTCCCCTTGTATTTCCTCTTCTTTCTGACTGTTTCCTATGCATGTTCTGTTGATGGTCATGTCTTTGACATATTCCCTACGACATTTCATTGTCCATTTCCCTATCCATTGGTTAGTTATTCCTTTTCATTTTCTTATTCTTCTTCTTCATCGGGGTGATCCGTTTGTTCCCCTTGAATTTTCCAGTCTTCCTCCCAATCATTGGAAATCATGCATACATCATCCGCTGTCAACATGTCGCTTGTTGGTAGCCACTGGCGCACATAGTGTCTTTTGTCTTGGATGTACATGTGGTGCATCCCTACTTTAAAGCACACAATATCCTAATAGTTCTCGATAGTATGGGTGGTGATGTGTGGTGTGTGCTCTATTATGTGCCTGATCGTGTCAAAGTAGACATAGAAGGTGACATTGTTGTCATGTTATCTCACCTTGTGTGCAATATGCCATAAGTTAACGTATCACACTGCTGGATGATATCAACGTGATGTCTTAAAAAATTGGCACTTGTCAGGCTCCCTCCAAGCGACCAATGCTATCAGTATGAGAAGCCAGGCGTAGTGAAATTCCATGCCTTTCTCCTGGGCTTCAGTGCAATCTACCAAAAACCAGTTGACCAAAAATCTGGCCCAATTCATCTGGAATCCTTCTGTGCACTTCTCTGCAGCGGCTATGACTACGATTGGCACCTCACTATTCCAACATTTTCTTAGTAATTTGCAGGCCAATACTTGCATTGAAAATCGAACTACATCATCGCTTATGATGACGACGTCTAACCCTTGCTTACCTCTAAAGGTGTTAAATTTATCTTTCATTTTTTTATATATTACCTTCTCCCCAACCTTATTTGCGAATAATGTTTCCGGATCCTCCCCTGTTGTCGATAATGACGTTATTCGTGCAACCAATTGCGTATCGATCAATACTGGTGGATATATCCATAACATCCCTTCCTGGATGCAACTCACTAACAACTTTATGTAGGAGTTTATTTCCAGACTTCAACCAACATGTGGGATTTCTAACAAATTCAATATCCCTGATTTTTCCATCTCTACCGCTTAGCTCTGGGTCTCAAATAGTATTGCACCTGTCCCTGGTACGCTTTTAGTGAGTAAATATTTGTCCCATGCCAACTCGGGAAACTTCTATACATATGTTATGTCGCGGTACAAAAAAATCAAAGAAATGACCTTTCCTAGCATGTTCCCTTCGATAATGACACCAGGTGGTATTTCTGGTGTAACCAATGGGTATTTAGCATCCTTAGGCAGTCTAACCTATGGTGCAATATGTTTTCTCAGTGGTACGTAGTCCCTAGGAAACATCAGCTGCGAGGCCAAAGCTCTGGGTGTTTCCACGAACACTGGTGCAACCTGTGGTCATTTTGTTTGCTTGCGTACTGCAACTATCAGTGCCCCAATTTTTGGTGGTGACCTTGTTCTCTGCGAATGATTCCTTTAACTACTCTGTGTTGGTTTAGGTTCAGCTCCGGTCTACTTTGTATGCTCACAACTCCTATCAAATGAAAATAACCTTTCCCTGCCAGGCTCTTATACGCTTTTATAACCCTTCAACAACTGCGTAATTGCTTTCGCGCCCAACATAAGTGTCGAATCTGGTCAAAGTTTGCAATCAATACTTTCCTTATTGGGGAATTAATGCCAAATCTTGCATTGGATTTTTCCTTTGATCTATCAGCCTGTCCTGAACCTTGACGATGGCTTCTATTTGTGACTATGCGTCTCGAGGATGTTTCGTCATTACGACTTTTTTACTATCTTTTCCATGCTTTAATTCCCTTAAAGGTCATGTTCCACGCTTGAATTTTTAGCACACTTAACTGCCTCTGTGTTTTTTCTTTTATCTGTGCAATACTCCCTTTTTCTGCGCGGGTCCTGTTTCTTTATTTACCATACTTCTTCCTATCTACTTTTGTATTTCTTCTTGATTTTCCACTTTTTAGATGTTTTCTTCTTTTTGTTTGTTTTTCCTGTATTTTACCTCCCTACTATAGTACAACTACTATTTTACATGGTTCTGGCGTAGCTTAGATTAATGCGCAGACTATCGACCGTCTCGATAGAGTTTCAGTCTAATTCGATTCACCATGCCTCCCAAGGCTTCTCCATTCAGGTTTTCCAACTGTGTAGCACCTACCTCCATCACATGATGAATCACATATGGTCCGAACCAATGCATTCAAAACTTTCTTGAATGCTACATGAACTTACCATCATAGAGTAATATTAAATCTCCCACTTGAAACTTTTTCTGTTTAATGTGTCTATCATGCCATGCCTTTTCTCTCTCCTTCTAAACTTGCTGATGGAAACTTGCGACAAAGTGATCTTCCTCAAGTTGTACCAACTGTGAAAATATCTCTTCTACCATGCCGAAATTTGAAATATCAGTAATCGTTTCAACGCACAATCTAGGCACAATAAAATCCATCGACATCACTGCTTATTTCCCATAGACCAACCAAAAAGGTGTCTGTCCTGTCAACTTTTTTCTTGTAGTCCTAAATTCCCATAATACTGTAGGAACCCTTAATTCCTAATCATCTCTTCCTACATTGCAGATATTTTTCAAAGAATTCTCTATAATTTTATTAAAAGCATCTACTGCCCCATTGGCCTAAGCATGATACAACGTACTCTTTGGATGATGAATTTGAAATTCCTCAGTCAATGCTGCAATTGTCTTATTCAAGAAGTGTGTTCCTTTATCACTGAGTAGAATACACGTGCATCCAAATCGTGTGACTATATTCTCAAATAGAAATCACACAAAAGTCTCCACGGTGCAGTCTATGACTAGTGCTGATTCTTCCCATTTGGTCAAATACTCTGTTGCAATGATTATGTACCTAGATCTTGATCTTCTTGTTGATGGGTTGATTGGTACAACAAAGTCTATTTCCCATTTATCAAACGCTTGCAACGTAACCTGCGGGTGTAAAGGCATATCATCCCTCATGGATGGATTTTCCACCCTTTGACATACATCGCATGCCTGCCAATATTATTTAGCATCCTTATGAAGTGTGGTCCACTAGAGCCCTATGCAAAAAATCTTCTCCGCTGTCACTTTTGCTACATAGTTTCCTCCTTCAATTCCTTCGTGCACTTCTGAGAGTATCATTGGCCTTTCATGCTCTAACAAAAATTGTCTCAATATTCCATCTGCACCTAACTTGTATAAGTTCCCTACAATTAACTGATAGTCTGCTACTTTAACCACTAGCTATTTCTTCTGCACAACTGTGATGTATGACGTGGTCATTCCTATACTTAGAAACTGCACAATGTTTGCGAAGTAGTCATCTACCATTTTAATTGCAAATAAGTGTGCATTTGACAAGATGTCGTCTATATTCCCTACATCTTCTAATGAGAGTATGCGTGATAAGTGATTCGGTCCTGCATTCAACTTCCTTGGTTTCAAAACAACCTCAAAATCATATTCCTGGAACAACGGTAACCATCTGCATATTCTTCCCCCCAACACTGGTTTGTTCACTAAGTATATTACTGTAGAGTGGTCTGTATACATCTTTAAGTAATAACCCAACAAGTAATGTCTAAACTTATGTAGCACATATACCATTACCAATCCTTCTCATTATGTGGTAGTGTGTTTATTTTCTCCTACTGACAATTTCCTGCTTGCAAAAGCAATTGGGTTGTCTATTTCTCCTTACTGTGGTTGAGATAGTATTGCGCCCAAAGCTATGGATGACACATCCACATGGACATGGAACTCCTTCTTCCAGTCTAGGAAGATCAAAATCAACGTGATCACTAATTTCTACTTTAATGTATCCAAACCCTTAAAAAAATTCTCATTCCTCTGGAACTTAGCTTCCTTCTTCAACAACTTCTCCATAAGTGTAGTAATCTATGCGTAACCCTTAATGAACTTCCTGTAATATCCTGTATGACCCAGGGTTTCTCTCAAATGTTTGACTGAAGTGGGTGGTTGTAAGTCCAAAATCACTGCAATCTTGGTATGATCCACTAATAAGCCTTGCTTAGATACCATATCGCCCAACAAAATGCCAAAAGGTGCACAAAAAATACATTTCTTTAAATTCAGTGAGATCTGACATTGTCTACACCTATCCAACATTAGCATGAGTAATTATATGTGATCTTTCAATAAACTAAAAACAATCCAATAATCTAAGTACACTTCAAGGAACTTATGAATAAATTCCTTAAAATATGCAACACTAACTCTTGAAAAAACTGCAGGTGCATTGATAACTTCTCCACTTTATTGCAATAATAGTATTATGTCTGTCTTCCTCCACAATCCTTAT
>ML786129.1:298560-322683 GCA_009831015.1 Picea engelmannii
CTCCACTCCTCTATTTGTCTTCGTTTTGTTTCTAAGAAACCTAGAAAATACTTTAAACCAAAAAGAAAGTTTTACTTTAAAAGAAGACCACAGAATAGCCGTGCTAGGTCCTCTCATTGTTTTATCTGTAAAAAGCCTGGCCACAAGGCGTCTTAGTGTCCTCTGCGGTCAAAGCCCAAAGCCCAAATAAAAATTATGGATCTGTTTTCTACTCGATATGATCCAGCTGAATGGGATATGGTCTCACACCGTTTAGATGGTGAGTACTTATCACTTTCTGAAGGTTCTGATGATGAGGGTGATACTTCCTCTCCTGAGTCTCCTATATTTTCTGACCATTCTTCTGAGTCATATATCCCTGGAGAATTGAATTTCTTAGATATCAAAATGATGTCTTCATTTGTAGATATTAATTCTCTTCTTAAACAACGCGCCACACTCCAGTCCAAGATCTCTGTTCTTACACCTGGTCAATTTTCCCTTTATGAGCGCTATACTTCCCAGTTAGAGCAACTTTATGCCAAGATCCATTCTCTGCAGCAGCCGAGCATGGTGAATATCCAACACTATACTCCTACTGATGCAGAATTTTCCACTGCAAACTTTGCCATTGCCACTGCTCCTAGTATTGCATCTGAGGAACATAAGTCTAGTATCATTTCCCCTTTAGATACTAGAGGAAAAACTCTAGCCAAATATACTTCTCCTCCTCTTGAAGATAATTCTTTGGATAATACTATATTTCTACTTGAGGAAGAAATTAAAGAAAAGGAAGTATTAGTAAAAGAATTATGGAAGACATTGAGAATACAAAGGGAAGAACTTGAATTCCCGAAGAAGAAGAGAAATGAAGAATTAGAACATGAGATATTTCAGGATGATATAGAGACTAGACTTCCAGATAATAAAATGTTGAAAGGCTTAGATGATAGAATAATCATCTCTGTAAATACAAGAGCTTCTGGTTACCTACAGTATACTCTAGATGCTCAAGTAGATACTGGAGCCATGAATTCATGTGCCAAGCATGGTGCTATTCCTGAATACTATTGGCAGCCTATTATTCTCTCTTTTAGAGCTGTCAATAAGACATAACTGAAAATCAATCATATCTGTCCAGATTTTCCTATTTATATTCAGGACCAGAAAATCCCAGTGACTTTCTACAGTTTTGATACAGGACCTGATATACTGTTGGGACAAGATTTTGTTAATAAATGTTTACCATTAACAGTCATACATTCTGAGTTACAACTGACCATAAATGGAAAAATAGTAAAAACTCCTAGCAAGACAGAGTTTGAGAGAAGAATCATTGAAAAACCTTCTACAAGAAAATTAGAACTCTCTGCTAGTAGTCTTGTTAAAATCCAGAAGATTGTGAATAATGTTAATATGCATGGATCAGAAGTCATTAAAGAGATCAGAGAGAAAATTGAAAAAGACTGTACTTCTGAATACCCCAATGCCTTCTGGACTAGAGAACAATATTTTGTAAATCTGACCTACAAAGAAGATTACATCCCTAGACCTCAAAAGGCCTCTGCAAACCATATGTCTCCTACAGAGTTGGAATACTGTAAGCAGGAGATACAAGATTTGTTGGAGAGAAAACTGATTGAAAATAGTAGAAGCCCTTGGGCATGTCCTACCTTCTATGTAAACAAATATAGTGAGCAAAAAAGGGGTAAGCCTAGAATGGTAATTAATTACAGAGCATTAAATGAAACATTATTACCCTTGAGATTTCCTTTGCCCAATAAAGAACTATTATTTTCTAGGATTGGAAGATGTAATGTTTTCAGCAAATTTGATCTGAAAAGTGGATTATGGCAGATAGGTATTGTTCCAGCTGACAGGTACAAAAGGACATTTGTAGTACCTCAAGGCCAGTACCAATGGAGAGTCATGCCTTTTGGCCTGAAAAATGCTCCATCTGAATTTCAAAAAAGGATGGATGACATATTCAAACATTTGCCATTTGTTATTGTATATATTGATGACTTATTAGTTTGTTCAATAGACTTGAAACAACATGTACAACACTTACAGAAAGTTTATGAATTGCTATACAAGCATGGTCTTGTGCTCAGTAAATCTAAACTCTGTTGGGCACAAACAAGAGTTGAATATCTTGGTCTAATACTATCTCAAGGAGAGGTAGAACTACAGGACCATGTTCTTAAAAAGTTAGCAGAATTTCCTGATGAGATTTTGGACAACAAGCAGTTACAGAGGTTCCTAGGGTGCCTGAATTATATTAGGCAATTTTATGAGAATCAAGCAAAGGATGTGAGAATCCTTCAGAAGAGACTAAGTAAGTCTATAACCTGGAATGATAAAATGACACAAGCTGTCCAAATCATCAAACATAAGATACAGAATTTACCCAGTTTACATCTTCCAGATTTGTCAATGAAATTAATATTAGAAACTGATGCCTCTCATGATACATGGGCAGTAGTTCTCCTTCAAAAGAATGGACCTAAACTGGAAGAAGTATGCATGTATACTTCTGGGTGTTTCAGCGACACAGAATCAAAATATCCCTCATCCCATAAGGAAATATTAGCTGTTAAAAATGGGATAAAAAAGTATAGAATGTTTCTTAAACCAGTTCATTTCATTGTTAGAACTGATTTAAAGCATATGAAAGGGATGTTAACTAATCATAAGTTGTTGGAACAGGGAAATAACAGGGTTCTGCGTTGGAGTCTCTGGTTAGAAGGATATGATTTTGATATTGAATATAAACCAGGGAAAGAAAATTGTATTGCAGACCTGTTAACTCGGGAAGCCTCACCTGTCAAAGAACCAGATAAAAGTATAAGATGGCTTCATCCTCCCTGAATGCTATTTCCAGGGAAGCACCACCAGGATTCAAATGGATCTTGGTTTGTACAGAGTGTAAATATTGTCTCTGTTTTGATTGCTTAGCCTGTTGTATCAAGAATAGTCTTGCTTGCTTGCGGATATTAGAATATTGGTGTGATAGATATAATGGTACTGAATCATATAGTAGATACTTCAGAGAAAGAATAGATCTATTCAGAGGAATAATGACTGGTGGTCCTCACCAAGGACAAGTCTACATTAGCCTATATACTCCTTTTCTGACATATCAAGATTACTGCACTATCCTTCATCAGATTAAGTATGATGGCTGTGTATGGCTAACATTTGAATGTGATCTGTTCAAAGACCATTATTATTCATGGTTTGGGTGGCTATATTTATTATTCTGGAATTATTGCCCCAGGGATGCTGATTTATTTAATCAAACTGACAAAGATGCTTTTAAGATTTGGTTTCATGCAGAAGTCTGTGAGGCCGCTCAACATGAGGCCTGGTTCGTGTTTAGTCTTTCATATGAAACCTGTGACCTTTTAGAGTCGACTACAGATGAACCTCCTTGCTACAAAATCAAGAGTAACTATTTTGGCACTACATGTGTACCAGAAGATGAGCTCATTGTTGCCATGTAGGGTTCTCCATTTTATAGAAGTTTCATCTCTCTACCACCATTTTCTTCTGATCACAGTTCACCACCAGCTAGTCATGACTACGACAGTGACTTCTCTTTCGACTCTGTGGCTGAATATAATATCCAAAATATACTTGAAGCATGATGGACCCTTTCGTCCACTATTGTAAATAAATCTTTGTCTGCCATTTGCAAAAGTTTGTAATAATTCATGTCTATCGGGCCGACAGTGGTGTCCCGACGGTTCGTGGGTTCCGTAAACTCCACAGTGTAAGAATAATTACTTTAGTCCATTAGATTAATTACTTTAGTCATGTCTCTCCTGAATGTTCATGATGGGTCCCCATATGGCCGAGCCTCTAAGGGACGAGATAACAACTGTAGTCCATAGTTGCCCCATCTAGAGTTTTCGGAGAATCTTAGCAACCGACAGTTTCCCGTAGATGTTCACCGGGAATTGGCTAAAAGTAGTATAAATAAAGACCCTCAGCTCTCATTTCATTGATTCGAAAAATTGGAGAGTCTTGAGAGAGGTCTAGTCCGAGTCGAGCAGTGTGTATCCTCTTTGCTTCTCTTGCCTTCGGGATCCTGAGCTAGCAAATGAAAAACACTGATCTCAAGTGTAATATGTCAAGTGTTTATTGTAAAAGATCCTTTCCGCTCTGAATTTGTGCGGACTTTGATAAATCTGGTATCAGATTTATCAAAGTATGCTCTGGTATGATTTTATAGTTATAAACTAATAGGATGCGTGTTTTATGCAGATTGTACCTTCTTTTTTGATCCAATAGTTTACAATTAATTACGCCCCCTGTGTTTGATGGATAACACAAGGGAGGGGGGCCATAAAACTCTACCGTGGTTAAACTCCTTTTGACGTGGCACCCATATGTCGATTGTGTCCCCTGGGATATGTGGTTAGTCTAATCACACTCAAACCCCTCACAATCAACACCTAATCAACACGTGTCTGGATGATAACTGTAAGCAGGAAATAATTGCATAATGTCGCCAAAGTTAATCTCTTCCACGTGTAATCTGAGACGATTAAGGACTTGTCCAGTGAAAGGTCAAATCTAAGCACACAAGGAAAACTATAGTTAACATCATGTTGTGGTGTACAAAATCTTATCACCCATAGAAGATTGAGATTTCTCAATAATTGAAGATCATTAATCATGACAAGATGGTGATGCATGCACTTCCATCTATGACACATCAAGAATCTTCATAGCCAATCAAAATACTACATAAATGATTATTAATAACGATAAACAATTTTTATTCTATAAAAAAACCAGTTTGGACCCGGTCATAACACAATTTCAAAATGTTTGCGAAGGGGAGGAGTGTTCATATCTGTTCTAATTCAAATGTGGTTTCTGATCGATAACATGATCTTGACTGAGATTTCTTGGGAAAGGATAATACCGACTAGTCAATTTTCCTAAGAAATCTCTATCAAGAAAAATGTTAAAGAAACAGATCATGGAGACAGTTCCAATTTTTGAGGAAAGGCTCGACATGCATGAAAATAAAGAAATCAATCAAATTCTCATTTGGTTATAAAAGGGAGACAAATATTTGATGTAAAGGGGGGAGTAGGTTAGAAAATTTTGACAGTGTGACTGTGTCTTTTATATGAATCCCATAGGGCAATTGTAATTTCCTTTGGCATGATCGATTAATTCAAGGATTCATGGCTCATTCTCTGCAAAGCCTTGTCTTTTCTTTCATTTGTCTATCTTAAGCTTCTTTAAATTTCCATCTCTGTTATTCTTATTTACTCTGCAATTTAAAGTGAGATTTTCATATGATAAAAACATAAATTTGGTACAACCGCAGGTAATTTTCCAAGTGTTTTATTGTTGAATTCATTGTTATGCTCAACCCAAGCGGTCTTTATTTTGATGGATTCATTTAAATGTCCAACATATCCATTTTGTAATATTTCTGTTTTCTCATCTTCTTCCACCTTCTGTTATAAACAATTATTCTCTGTTTAGTGAGACTCCATTCCCAATGGATTAAGCCTCTGATACGAGAGGATTACAATCTCTTTATTTCTAGTTTACTACTATTTTTATCCTTAACCCTATCCACCCTGTTTTATGTTGTTTGTTTCCAAAATATGGCAATTCGAGCTTAAATTGCTAGAATTGTTGCTTAGTGACAGTAAGCAACCAACTGTTCTAGATCTGATGAGGGAGACCCCTCTAGTCCAAGAGCTAGCTTGTGACCTGAAGATTGGTTAAAAGATGTATTGGGATGATTTCTGGACAACCAAGAATCATCTCAAGTTACAACATTCTTTTTGGCATTGTTGCCGGGGACGAAGGTTCAATATTTTCCTTGGGTTTTATCAAGATCAGATTTGGTTCTTGAAGGTGAACAAGGATCAAACACATGCTTTGTTATTCACCCGACGACTCCATTGTGATTTCAATCAGACTTAAAGACTGCACTGGTAAGCGAGCCCCATTGACAAAAATGAAGAATTGTTTCAAAATGATCAGGTACCAAATGGAAAGCTTCTTTCAAGATATTTTAGATGCGATGTTTGGTCATTTGTTGATACATTTGAAAACAATTGTCTGTTATTTTGTACATTCAAAAGATCATAACTTCAAAACTTTATCTCTTTCCTTTGAAAAAGAAAACTTGATTTCCTTTGACACTCCTCAAGCAAAAATTTATGATTCATTGTTGTCCTCTGAAAGTAATGATAAGCCTTTTGTATTAGATACTTTTGAGAGCTTTCTTGATAAAAAAACACAAATTCCAATTCTTTTTGACAATAGTCATCCTTGTACATCAGTTGAGAATGAAGTTAATGTGCTAGTTCCTTTAATCTCTCACATACTCTGTGATCAACCTGCAAAGATTCATCCTCGGGTTTTGAAGATGTATAAACCTCTCAAACTGCCATTAGTTCTTCGTGATTTACCTCCCAAATTTTTTAAATATC
Source organism: Picea engelmannii (assembly GCA_009831015.1). NCBI lineage: Eukaryota > Viridiplantae > Streptophyta > Pinopsida > Pinales > Pinaceae > Picea > Picea engelmannii. Next base: position 305,013 of record ML786129.1, read on the forward strand.
TTCCTATATTTAATGGAGAAGATGATGTTACAGTAGAAAATCACATGGTAGCCTTTGAACGTTTCACATATTGCTTAGACATTAAGTATGAGGATGTCTTTATGAGGATGTTCGCTCAATCTTTAGTAGGAGAAGGGAAAAGATGGTTTAGAGACTTACTAGCTGAACCTATTACTTCTTGGACTAACTTTTATGATGTCTTCTTATACAAATGGGCTGAGAGAAAATCCCATCACCAATACCTATTGGAGCGCAGTTGTAAGACCCTAGGTTCAAGTTATCTAACCAACAAAACCCTTTAGATATTGACCCTTTCGGCATCACTTGCATGCAAGTGAAGTCTCACCCGAGGCATTTATTGGGGCTGCAAGAACCAATTTTCTGCAGGAACGAGGGGATGGGAGGTGATCGTCTTATTTAATCTTACTTATATACTTTGTGCGCATTATCCTGTGTCTGTTATTCCTTGGTTACTTAGTAATTTATTTTATGCAGTACCATCATGACACAGATTGTAACATAAACCATTCACCATAACATCCACAACTACTACGTAATAATCATATCGTCACCAAATCTAGTATAACATGCATGGACCTACTATTCATCAACAATCACATGAATCACACACATAGAGACACATAGTTAACGTGGTTCACCCAATCCTTGGGCTACGTCCACAATGATTGGCTTCTTTATTATGCTTTCTATAATCATTCTAGGCTTGCGCACTCTGCTACAATAAATTCATCATATTATTAGTCCCCACCTTGCATAGTCGCTCTGTAGTGCAAGTCTCTCTCTACAAAACTCTCCCTAAACCTTTAGCCATAGACACTCTCTCATTCTCATTCTATTCTCTCAACATCAACAACAATATTATCTCTGCTCAAGTACAACTTCAACAACCTATTCTACCCGACCCATTACATATTTATACATGGAAGCTAGGGCTCAAAACCCTACTTGCATATCCCCAAAACCCTATTACAACTCATTCTGACTCATTACAACTAATGTTGACTCGTTGTTCAAGCACGCTTTCCCTACTTTTGCGTCTGTATGCTACTTTTGCATACCTAAATGTTGTTCTTCCTGTTTTTGCACGTCTCTCTACTTTTGCATGCTGAACTTATGTCCTTCCTTTTCACCCACTTTATCTTCCTACTTTATTATCTTTCTTTATTCTCTTGCTTTATTTTCTTGCTTTATTCTCTGCCAAGTATGATTTTACCTTGCACTTCAATCCTGAATGTGCCTTTACTGCACACTTCGCTCTTGTCTTCTCTTCCTTCTTTTACTGCTGTGCATATCCTCCATACTTAGGATTTTCCTCAAAACTATATCCAAAATTCACGTCCAACATGCCCCCAACAGTCACCTGTGGTATGTCCTGAGCCACTCAGGGCTGTCGCGTCATGCTCCTTCATGCCTCCATGAAATTTTGAAGAGTTTCCCTCGCTTCCACGACTTCTTTTTTTACTTCTGCTTCTTTTCCCAAAATTTCCTCTATGACCTAAGCAATCATGGTCGTGATTTTATCCTTCGTGTCATGCACTAGTTTCTTTGTCATGCCTTGCACAATGGCCAATTCCCCGATGACCCCGAGGTTCCAATTTCTGTGCAATCTTCTTTTGCTCTGCTTGCATCTGCTCTAATTCATTGTATATTTGTCTATTTGCAAGGATGCATGTCATCCATTCAATATGTGGTAGAGTGTTGATGCTTTCATTTGTTTTCCGGGCCTGCTCTTATGTGTTTCTTATTCTATCCTCGATGTCCTTCAATCCTGGATTCATCGTGAGTTGTGTCCAAATTTGCGTACTCTCTCTGCACAACCTGGCACACTCCTAGTCTAGACTCTTAATATTTGCCACTGAGGTTGTCGCTATCCTTTCCATTTGCTCCTTTTCCTTAGGAGGTGTCATTGGCCTGGTGTGCAATTCCAAGCCTTCAATCTTGGTGCGAAAACCTTTAATGACTTCACCTATTCTTGAGACATGTTCTTCCATTGTGGCCTCTACTACCATTGGCACTTCTGGGATATCCTTATAGAGATTTTGGACGACCAGTTGTATCTGTTGTTCCATTTGCTCAGCTTTGCCCTTCTCTTTTAGTGCTTTCTTGGCCTTTTCCTTGGCCTCACTCTTCTCCTTCTACGTTCTTTCAAATTTTTGTTCAACCTCACATTTCTTCTGCAGAGTAGTTGTATACTTTTGCTCCATTTCTTCCTTCTCGTCTGTCACCTTGGTCAACTCTCTGCATGCTAAATTTGCGCAGAGCCTTACCTGCTGCATAATACCGATGTGCAAGCTCTGTAGGACTATTTTGGGTATTCAATAAATAACTAAGTCCAGATGACTTAACGCTCTCACTTGCTCTTGCAGTTCTTGCATCAATGATACGAAAAGATCTTTTAAAGACAATGGTTGAGTTTTAAAAACATGAGTTAAATAACCATTTAGGAATTTGATGAAAGAGGAAGAATTTATGATGAAACATGGAAGCCATATAAAATATACATATATGGAAATAAGCACAAGAATCAACAAACCATAACAACAAATGTTGATAACGGAGTTCGACAATATCACCTACGTCTCCGGGCCTTTGTCTCAATGGGTGAGGCTTTCTTATTTCTCTTCAAAGCTTCAAAAGTACATCATAAAAGTGCCAAATGGATTACAAACTAATCTGGCTGTGTTCTACTAGATCTCAAGAACCCGACAAAACTGATGACACTGAAAACGGATGAACGAAGCTCCCGAAAATGGCCCGCAAAGTTGCTTTCCTCAATGGCTTCCCTGCATAAAAATGGATTAGGCTTTACAATTATTCAACATTTTCCTGTTCTGAACCTCCTTTAAGGATTCCAAGAACCTCTGGTTTATATAGGCTTGAAGTTGGTAACAAACTCCCAACTTCCCCCCAAGATCTGGCCTAAAAAAGAGCTCCAGATCCTCCAACAATGGCCAAAATCTCTCAAAACTGGCGAAAAAATAAATTAAAATCTTATAATAAAGTTTAAAAACCCACTTTGGGTGCAACCCCTTATCTTCGGGCTCCTTGTCACATGCGCGCCCTCCATGTGGCCCTGGTCTGGCACTGACTTGTTGGCCCCCTCCTCCGTTTGCTCCCGGTCATGTGGCTTGGACCATGTGGCCATGTCTTGATGCTCCATGTGCTCTCTCTGTTGATCCACAACCCACGGTTACGTGCCTTGGTCAATGGGCTAGCCCGGTTGACTAGGTGCTAACCCCATATATCTGCGCTAAGGTAAGTCGTAGTCCATATGGGAGGGTCACATGCTATGCACAGGGGCTACACCAAACAAATTCATGCCAAACAAGATATAGTGTAGGGTCATATTGGTAATGGTCGTATGTGATTGCGTCGGGGGCTGGGGCTAGGCCCCAACCCTTAACTCTGCCCGAATTACAACCATTACACCATAAATATAAGTTTTAAACCTTATATAACAAGACCTAATGTGGGCGGGATGGTAGCCCGACCCTTCTAAGTCGCTTCGCCGGACCAGAGGTCACAGGTTCGACTCCCCCGGAGTCCATACAATTTTACCACTGCCAACCTATGGAGGGGTGCCACGTGGCAGCCCAAGACTGGGCCACGTGGCACCATTACATTCACCCACTAACTACCACATATCAACATCCAGTTCGACCACCTGTCTACCTACGTTTATGCTCTGTCAGCGTGCCAACTCACTGCCACGTCAGCACTGTACGAACTGTACAGTTAGCAAAATTTTGCCTGTTTGGAAAAACAAACAGACCACGATATATTTCACATATGATGTTCGTTTGAGCCTGTTTAAATTGTGTTGGGTTCGTAACGACGAGACCTATGCACACATCCATTTTGAATCAATTCTAAGCACATTGAGTTTTAGGCCTTTCCGGACCCATTTTGGTTCCTGGATCCATTCTGGATCACGCTTCCCCACTAAGACCTTTTGGTCCTCCAAAAGGATACTAACTAGTCATCAAGTGTGGGATAGGCCACCCCATTTGTTCTCTGTCTCTAAACTCTGTCCTGTGCACCTGTCTTATCAAGATCAACTGTAAAGTAACCATGATAACTGACAACATATTGTTAGCCACTTGTACTCTGTCACATCTTACTGAAGCCACTGTCATCCATGTTGACAACATTACTAATGATAACATCAGAAATATGACTGCAAATGAGCTAATATGTTTGTAATACTTGCACGACAGTAGCTTATCTTGAAGCAAAGTATGATTGAACTTCCATTCTACAATCATCTCATGTTCTTGCTTAAGATCAATTACTTGATTTTGGACAATTATAGGTGTGTTGCTTGCATAAGCTGCCTTTCTTAATTGTTGCATTGTTTGAAGAGATTGATTTGATTTTAAGTGATGAGCATGTACAACATATTCCTTGCTTGCTTTGATTAAGTGATATTGATTCTGTTCCTGGTAGAAGATTGCTTTGCGATCATACAAATAAGGACTTCCTAAGACCATTCCACATTCATTGAGTGGCACCACATCACATGTTACCTCATCCACAAACTTAGATGAAATTGCAAAATTTAATGTGCATTTCTTTGTTATATGCAATTTATGATTGTTGCTTATCCATTTAAGTGAGTAAGGCTTATGATACATCTGAGTGTTTAATCCCAATTGTTTAACCACTTCCTCTGAAATCAAGTTAGATTGAGATCCACTATCTATCAATGTGTCAACCTTAGTATGCCTCATTATGACCCTTATATGAAACAATTTACTTCTAGAATCAAATCCATCACCAATTTTACCTGTCAAACCAACTGCTAAGATTTTAGATTCATCACCCGAATCCGATCTCAAGTCTATTGGTTGTGATGCCGTTGCAACTATTTGCCTCCCTTTCCTCTCTTTGAACCACTTCGGTCTCTTCTCAGGATGCAATTGCCAACAATGGTCATCATCATTCCCTTCTTTCTTGCAACACTTGCAAGAGAGTTTCTCTTCCTTCCTTGCCACTGAATTTTCCTTCTTGCCATTCCACTTCCTTTTGTCCTCTTTCTTTGAAGACGATTCCCTTGATACACCAACTCCTATTTTCCCTGCCTCAATGTATGTTTCTTGAACATAAACCTCATCAAGATTAGTAGGTCCAAACATAAATATAGTGTTACGAATATGTGCAGGTAAACCTCCTATATACTTCATAAGAGTTTCTTGGGTATGTAATGGAATGTCTAACATTAATGCCATCTTACAAAATTCATTTGTGTATTCTTGCACTATTTGTCCCTTTCTTAGTTTAAGACCTTGCCATTCAATTAAAGCCTTCTCTTTATAACCCAAAGGATAAAAATTGCTTTCTAAGTGCAGAAAACAAAACTTGCCATGATGGAAATACATTACCCACTTGTTGCGTGCCATTTTGCAACTTGCTTTGCCACTAGATGAGTGATGTGCCTGCAAGTCGAAGCGATGCCAATTTGATTTGAGTTGCCCCATCCTTGATTTGTTGCACACTGCAATAAAATTCCATCTGTCTGACCCAGTTATCAAGACTCTCTGCATTGACTTCACCATCATACATGGGTAATTCAAACTTCACATCAAGCTTAAGTAAAGGCATATCATTTTTATGTTTATGGGAATGTTTTCTTGTGGTGGATTTGGAACTTGAACTTGAAGAAGAAGAAGTTGATGGAGAAGAAGGAGGCGAAGGAGGAGTTTGAGGAGGATTATCTCCTTCTTCACTTTTGACCTTTGAATATTCACCTAGAATCGGTCTCTTCCGCTCCAAGTAATCATCATATAGAACCTTCACCATATTCGACATGGCGAAGAAAGTCTTTTGAAACTCTTTCTCCTCATGAGAAAGTACCTCTTCCGATGCCATCTTCTCACTTTGAGAAGTTCTCTTTCTCGATCCAATATTAGGATTCTCTTCAAAAAGATCACCTTCACCACGATTAAGCTTTTCCCTGGTAATCATGCAAACTCCAAAAACCAACCATCAACTAGCTTTGATACCACTTGATCCGTAAAGATCTTTTAAAGACAATGGTTGAGTTTTAAAAACATGATTTAAATAACCATTTAGGAATTTGATGAAAGAGGAATAATTAATGATGAAACATGGCAACCATATAAAATATACAGATATGGAAATAAGCACAAGAATCAACAAACCATAACAAAAAAATTTGATAACGGAGTTCGGCAATATCGCCTACGTCTCTGGGCCTTTGTCTCAGTGGGCGAGGCTTTCTTATTTCTCTTCAAAGCTTAAAAAGTACATCATAAAAGTTCCAAATGGATTACAAACTGATATGGATGTGTTCTTCTAGATCTAAAGAACCTGACAAAACTGATGGCACTGAAAACGAATGAATGAAGCTCTTGGAAATGGCCCGCAAAGTTGCTCTCTGCAATGGCTTCCCTGCATAAAAATGGCTTAGGCTTTACAATTCTTAAGCATTTTACTATTCTGAACCTCCTTCAAGGCTGCAAAGAACCTCTGGTTTATATAGGCTTGAAGTTGGTAACAAACTCCCAACTTCCCCCCAAGATCTGGCCTCAAAAAGAGCTCCAGATCCTCCAATAATGGCCAAAATCTCTCAAAACTGGCTGGAAAATCAATAAAAATCTTATAATAGAGTTTAAAAACCCACTTTGGGCCAAAATTAGGGCGCAACCCCTTATCTTTGGGCTCTTGGTCACCTGCGTGCCCTCCATGTGGCCCTGACTTACTGGGCCCCTATTCCTTTTGATCCCGATCATGTGGCTTGACCGATGTGGCCATGTCCCGATGTTCCACGTGCCCTCTCTGTTGATCCATATCCCACAGTTACGCGCCTTGGTCGACGGGCTAGGCCGACTGACCGGGCGCTAACCACATATATCCACGCTAAGGTAAGTTGTAGTCCATATGGGAGGGTCACATGCTATGCACCAGGATTGCACCAAACAAATCCGTGCCAAACAAGATATAGTGCAGGGTCATATTGGTAACAGTCCTATGTGTTTGCATCAGGGGCTGAGGCTAGGCCCCAACCCTTAACTCCGCATGAATTACAACCATTACACCTTAAATATAAGTTTTAAAACTTATATAACAAGACCTAATGTGGGCGGGCTGGTAGCCCGAACCTGCTAAGTCGCTCCTCCCGGACCAGAGGTCATGGGTTTGACTCCCCCAAAGTCCATACAATTTTACCACTACGAACCTATAGAGGGGTGCCACGTGGCACCATTACATTCACCCACTAACTGCCACGTGTCAACATCCAGTTCGACCACCTGTTTTATTTTTCAATGTGCCAACTCAATGCCACATCACCTGTACGACCGTACAGAGTATACGGTCAGCTGCCACATCAACACTGTATGAACTGTACTGTCAACAAAATTTTCCCTGTTTGGCAAAACGAACAGACCACGATATCTTTCGCATACAACATCCGTTTGATCCCGTTCAAGTTGTGTTGGGTTTGTAATGACGAGACCTATGCACACATATGTTTTGAAGTGATTCTGAGCACTTTGATCTTTAGGCCTTTCTGGACCCATTTTGGTTCCTGGATCCATTCTGGATCAGGCGAGAACTTGACTACATCTGACACAATCTTCAACACTCTGTGCCCGATGGATAAATTTAACATGAATGGGGTGCTAGTCCTTGCTTCCTCAATCAGTATCATTGATGGTCCTTCACTTGAGCCTCTCTATGGTGTTGTCCTCATTGTCTCCAATAGTTGTTGTATCATCATCAATTGGTTCTACACCTTCTGGTGCTATTCATCTTGTTTCCGTGATGCTTCTTCAATTGCCTCCTTTGTGACATCCCACACTTGGTAGCTGATTATATCCATGTCATCATCTATCAGAGTGTAGACATGAGATACTTTGTGGGTTTTTATCTTTTTGCACACAACTACTGCTAGGCCCTTCCCCTTGTATTTCCTCTTCTTTCTGACTGTTTCCTATGCATGTTCTGTTGATGGTCATGTCTTTGACATATTCCCTACGACATTTCATTGTCCATTTCCCTATCCATTGGTTAGTTATTCCTTTTCATTTTCTTATTCTTCTTCTTCATCGGGGTGATCCGTTTGTTCCCCTTGAATTTTCCAGTCTTCCTCCCAATCATTGGAAATCATGCATACATCATCCGCTGTCAACATGTCGCTTGTTGGTAGCCACTGGCGCACATAGTGTCTTTTGTCTTGGATGTACATGTGGTGCATCCCTACTTTAAAGCACACAATATCCTAATAGTTCTCGATAGTATGGGTGGTGATGTGTGGTGTGTGCTCTATTATGTGCCTGATCGTGTCAAAGTAGACATAGAAGGTGACATTGTTGTCATGTTATCTCACCTTGTGTGCAATATGCCATAAGTTAACGTATCACACTGCTGGATGATATCAACGTGATGTCTTAAAAAATTGGCACTTGTCAGGCTCCCTCCAAGCGACCAATGCTATCAGTATGAGAAGCCAGGCGTAGTGAAATTCCATGCCTTTCTCCTGGGCTTCAGTGCAATCTACCAAAAACCAGTTGACCAAAAATCTGGCCCAATTCATCTGGAATCCTTCTGTGCACTTCTCTGCAGCGGCTATGACTACGATTGGCACCTCACTATTCCAACATTTCCTTAGTAATTTGCAGGCCAATACTTGCATTGAAAATCGAACTACATCATCGCTTATGATGACGACGTCTAACCCTCGCTTACCTCTAAAGGTGTTAAATTTATCTTTCATTTTTTTATATATTACCTTCTCCCCAACCTTATTTGCGAATAATGTTTCCGGATCCTCCCCTGTTGTCGATAATGACGTTATTCGTGCAACCAATTGCGCATCGATCGATACTGGTGGATATATCCATAACATCCCTTCCTGGATGCAACTCACTAACAACTTTATGTAGGAGTTTATTTCCAGACTTCAACCAACATGTGGGATTTCTAACAAATTCAATATCCCTGATTTTTCCATCTCTACTGCTTAGCTCTGGGGCTCAAATAGTATTGCACCTGTCCCTGGTACGCTTTTAGTGAGTAAATATTTGTCCCATGCCAACTCGAGAAACTTCTATACATATGTTATGTCGCGGTACAAAAAAATCAAAGAAATGACCTTTCCTAGCATGTTCCCTTCGATAATGACACCAGGTGGTATTTCTGGTGTAACCAATGGGTATTTGGCATCCTTAGGCAGTCTAACCTATGGTGCAATATGTTTTCTCAGTGGTATGTAGTCCCTAGGAAACATCAGCTGCGAGGCCAAAGCTCTGGGTGTTTCCACGAACACTGGTGCAACCTGTGGTCATTTTGTTTGCTTGCGTACTGCAACTATCAGTGCCCCAATTTTTGGTGGTGACCTTGTTCTCTGCGAATGATTCCTTTAACTACTCTGTGTTGGTTTAGGTTCAGCTCCGGTCTACTTTGTATGCTCACAACTCCTATCAAATGAAAATAACCTTTCCCTGCCAGGCTCTTATACGCTTTTATAACCCTTCAACAACTGCGTAATTGCTTTCGCGCCCAACATAAGTGTCGAATCTGGTCAAAGTTTGCAATCAATACTTTCCTTATTGGGGAATTAATGCCAAATCTTGCATTGGATTTTTCCTTTGATCTATCAGCCTGTCCTGAACCTTGACGATGGCTTCTATTTGTGACTATGCGTCTCGAGGATGTTTCGTCATTACGACTTTTTTACTATCTTTTCCATGCTTTAATTCCCTTAAAGGTCATGTTCCACGCTTGAATTTTTAGCACACTTAACTGCCTCTGTGTTTTTTCTTTTATCTGTGCAATACTCCCTTTTTCTGCGCGGGTCCTGTTTCTTTATTTACCATACTTCTTCCTATCTACTTTTGTATTTCTTCTTGATTTTCCACTTTTTAGATGTTTTCTTCTTTTTGTTTGTTTTTCCTGTATTTTACCTCCCTACTATAGTACAACTACTATTTTACATGGTTCTGGCGTAGCTTAGATTAATGCGCAGACTATCGACCGTCTCGATAGAGTTTCAGTCTAATTCGATTCACCATGCCTCCCAAGGCTTCTCCATTCAGGTTTTCCAACTGTGTAGCACCTACCTCCATCACATGATGAATCACATATGGTCCGAACCAATGCATTCAAAACTTTCTTGAATGCTACATGAACTTACCATCATAGAGTAATATTAAATCTCCCACTTGAAACTTTTTCTGTTTAATGTGTCTATCATGCCATGCCTTTTCTCTCTCCTTCTAAACTTGCTGATGGAAACTTGCGACAAAGTGATCTTCCTCAAGTTGTACCAACTGTGAAAATATCTCTTCTACCATGCCGAAATTTGAAATATCAGTAATCGTTTCAACGCACAATCTAGGCACAATAAAATCCATCGACATCACTGCTTATTTCCCATAGACCAACCAAAAAGGTGTCTGTCCTGTCAACTTTTTTCTTGTAGTCCTAAATTCCCATAATACTGTAGGAACCCTTAATTCCTAATCATCTCTTCCTACATTGCAGATATTTTTCAAAGAATTCTCTATAATTTTATTAAAAGCATCTACTGCCCCATTGGCCTAAGCATGATACAACGTACTCTTTGGATGATGAATTTGAAATTCCTCAGTCAATGCTGCAATTGTCTTATTCAAGAAGTGTGTTCCTTTATCACTGAGTAGAATACACGTGCATCCAAATCGTGTGACTATATTCTCAAATAGAAATCACACAAAAGTCTCCACGGTGCAGTCTATGACTAGTGCTGATTCTTCCCATTTGGTCAAATACTCTGTTGCAATGATTATGTACCTAGATCTTGATCTTCTTGTTGATGGGTTGATTGGTACAACAAAGTCTATTTCCCATTTATCAAACGCTTGCAACGTAACCTGCGGGTGTAAAGGCATATCATCCCTCATGGATGGATTTTCCACCCTTTGACATACATCGCATGCCTGCCAATATTATTTAGCATCCTTATGAAGTGTGGTCCACTAGAGCCCTATGCAAAAAATCTTCTCCGCTGTCACTTTTGCTACATAGTTTCCTCCTTCAATTCCTTCGTGCACTTCTGAGAGTATCATTGGCCTTTCATGCTCTAACAAAAATTGTCTCAATATTCCATCTGCACCTAACTTGTATAAGTTCCCTACAATTAACTGATAGTCTGCTACTTTAACCACTAGCTATTTCTTCTGCACAACTGTGATGTATGACGTGGTCATTCCTATACTTAGAAACTGCACAATGTTTGCGAAGTAGTCATCTACCATTTTAATTGCAAATAAGTGTGCATTTGACAAGATGTCGTCTATATTCCCTACATCTTCTAATGAGAGTATGCGTGATAAGTGATTCGGTCCTGCATTCAACTTCCTTGGTTTCAAAACAACCTCAAAATCATATTCCTGGAACAACGGTAACCATCTGCATATTCTTCCCCCCAACACTGGTTTGTTCACTAAGTATATTACTGTAGAGTGGTCTGTATACATCTTTAAGTAATAACCCAACAAGTAATGTCTAAACTTATGTAGCACATATACCATTACCAATCCTTCTCATTATGTGGTAGTGTGTTTATTTTCTCCTACTGACAATTTCCTGCTTGCAAAAGCAATTGGGTTGTCTATTTCTCCTTACTGTGGTTGAGATAGTATTGCGCCCAAAGCTATGGATGACACATCCACATGGACATGGAACTCCTTCTTCCAGTCTAGGAAGATCAAAATCAACGTGATCACTAATTTCTACTTTAATGTATCCAAACCCTTAAAAAAATTCTCATTCCTCTGGAACTTAGCTTCCTTCTTCAACAACTTCTCCATAAGTGTAGTAATCTATGCGTAACCCTTAATGAACTTCCTGTAATATCCTGTATGACCCAGGGTTTCTCTCAAATGTTTGACTGAAGTGGGTGGTTGTAAGTCCAAAATCACTGCAATCTTGGTATGATCCACTAATAAGCCTTGCTTAGATACCATATCGCCCAACAAAATGCCAAAAGGTGCACAAAAAATACATTTCTTTAAATTCAGTGAGATCTGACATTGTCTACACCTATCCAACATTAGCATGAGTAATTATATGTGATCTTTCAATAAACTAAAAACAATCCAATAATCTAAGTACACTTCAAGGAACTTATGAATAAATTCCTTAAAATATGCAACACTAACTCTTGAAAAAACTGCAGGTGCATTGATAACTTCTCCACTTTATTGCAATAATAGTATTATGTCTGTCTTCCTCCACAATCCTTATTTGATGATATCCTAAGAATCCACATGTGAAAGAATAGGTCTCTCATCCTCCTACATTCTCTAGCACTTCATATGTGAAAGGTGTCAGAAATAGATCATGTAGACATGCATCATTTAGCTTCCTCAGATCTACACAAATCATGATTCCCCCTATCTTCTTATCTTACACTACCATTGGACTTATCCATTCCGATTTCACCACTGGTTCAATAATCCCTGCTTCTAACATTCTGTCTATCTCTGCTTTCACCTTCTCTTTATACTTTGGATTTAACCTATAGGGTCTCTATCGCACTGACATAGCCTCCTGTTTCAAAGGGATATTCATCTCACCTAATTCCCCAACTATCCCCTTCATCTCTAAGAATGTAGTTGGAAATAGATACTAATACTCACGCAATAAATCTACAATCTTATCCACAGTTCCATCATTCCGATAATCTCCTATCTGCGCAAACTTTGGATTTTCCTTTGTTCCAATATTCACCTTCCATGTCTTTATTGGTTGTGTGTACGCAACATATTCAAGCTCTGGCCCTTCTACTTTAGGATCCCCCTCAGTTTTAGGTACTTGCACATTCCTTGGATCTTCCTCATCGTGTTCTTCTTTAGAAACATTGTAACCCTCTAGTAATTCATGGACATTCATAGAAGCTCTGTGTGCACTACACATAGATACCACCTCCATCATCCCTTCTTCTGAAAAGATCTTGGTTCAAATGACTTGTAGGGCTACATATACTAATGGAGATTCATGTTCGAAAGTAAATGTTACGTTTAACCTTTGAGTCAGCTCGTCCCGTTTGTTGTTTCTATGCACATTTCCAACTCCAGGTACCAATTATTAGGAATTGTATCCAATGTATGTATAAAGATGTGCATCCATTCCTTCTTCAGTATCAATCCCCATATGTTTATGCAATGCAAAATATGATATGCTAGTTCACTTATCCATGTACACTTATGCACAATATTCTCCACCTCGGTGCCAAATATCACATGCATTAGTCTTTTACACCGAGAATAGTCTTCCATTCCCTCTTTGTGTGCAACCCACCATCTAGCTGGAGTGGCCTTTAAGACAACATCTAGCACCAACAATATTTATTGTTCGGGTATCTTCAACTCAAACGCCTTCACAAATGAGTTGATATCAGTCAATCCATCATACCTGGGTGGATCACATAACTCCGTTCCAATCTAACACAGTGATTGCGTTATGCGTGCACAGAGTCTAGTTGATACTTCATGCATCCTCTGCTACCAATGTTCCATACCTTCCTATGAGTCTGACATGCATGAGCTAATGCTTCTCCAAACGAGTACACCATCTGTAGTCGGGTTGACATAGTCATCCATCCACACAGTCATGCTATACAAATTGTCAATTTTGTTCCCTCTTGCTAGATCTATGTACCTCTTCCCTTCTGTTGGATCTAATGGTGCAGTAACCATTAAGGCTCCTACCTAAAATTTTTGGACAACTGAGAGGGGGGGGGGTGAATCAGTTGTTACTGTTCTTAAACAATTATGCCCACTTTAAAATATTTACAGAACACTCTATGACAATCACAATAATGCAGGGAAGTAAGCAATAGAATATTCAACATCAATCACTCACATGAAATATACAGAGACATATATTTCTTGAGGAAACCCATAAAGGGAAAGACCTCTTCTTATTGATATGATAAGTAATCTTTATTTTCTGTACATTATCATTCTTATGATATCTAACTCCTCTTGAGGCTACAACCTCTGTTTTATAAGCTGCAACTTGCTGAGAGCACCAACTCTCTGGTTTCTCTAGCACCCACTATAAGGAAGCACCAAATCCTTGGTTTCTCTAGCACCCACTAGAAGGAAGCACCAACTCCCTAAGTGTTCCAGCACCAACTGGATGGAAGCACTAACTTCCAGTCACATATGCACCGACCTGTATAATAGAGAACAATAGTTCTCCCTTGCACCACCCTGTTTTTTCTGGCTACAACCAGATGGAAGCTACAACTCCCTATGTTCAAGCACCCACTTGAACTTCTGAGGAAAACAATCCTCCCTAGCACCTCCCTACCACCTTGAATATAAAAACTTTGTTCCTAAAACTTATTACAGTGATACATTATTTGTCAAAAAGCTTACCAGTCTCATCACTATTCTGTTGCACTGCTCTGTTCTGCCTACATCAGTGTTTTTCCTGCTCGCACCTCCTTGAGTTTTTTTTTTTCTGCTCTGTCTCTGGATGCGCACCTCAACTTTCTCTTCCTCTCTCAGATAAGCATTTCTACTCTATCTCTTTCTTGTATGCTTTATGCTTTGTGTATTATTTCCATTCAATGTGCTACGCCTCTTCTGTGCGTTTAAGCTCTTACACACAACATGCTTCTATCCACATGAACAACTCTTAATAGCAACGACCATATCTTCTCTATTCAACATATATTTATCATGCCAAGTCCTCTGCCAGATCATACACCTAACTCTTCATTGTCTCTGGCGATCATGCTGAATCTATTCTTCATCAGTGACCGTTATGATGAGACTATTCTTCTTCTCTGTCATAGTTGAGCTTATCCTCTCTGTTACAGTTACAGGCTTCAATTCTTTCCCATATGTCAATTGTTTGTATGATGAGTCTTCATTCCACTCGTAGTTACCTCGACACTCTTCGTCTCCTTTGGCAGTCACCCTACAACTCCTCGAATCTCTGGTAGATGTAATCACTTCGTTCTGGAAGTTACTGAGAAAAACTCTGGGCGTTCACCCCTTTGTCACCTTTTCCCTTCCTGAGAAAAACTTCATAGTGGGTGATAGCTCTTCTTGCTAGGTCCCTTCCTTTCATGTGACCACCGACGGTGAGCATACACCAAACCAACAGTCGTTTCATGATTTTACGTTTCGCGATGTTGACTGCAAGTCACCTTGATTTTACCAACTAGCGAAACTCTGAGGTCGAGCCTAACAATGCTAGCTCCTTCCTTAACCTTCATTAATGTGACCATGACTATGACCACAAGCCTCACTTCTGAAACTATGCTTGCCAGATCAACGGTCCAGATCTCTTCATGATTCAATGGTTGATATCTCCTTTTCTCATTTCACAACTTCGTGATTCGTGATGTCGAAGGTTGGCTCACCTCCCTTCTTTCGATTCCTGAACTCTCGATTGCATTAGATCAACAACCCACAATCCTTTGTGATCCGACGACCCAGATATTTTCGTGACTTCTCATTTCAGAGATTCAGCTGCGAGTTGCCTCGATTCTCCCAACTCACGAAATCCAAAATACTCCATATCATATCAACGATTGAGATCTCTCCCTTTGATTGACGACTACGATCAAATCACGATTTTGTGTTTCACGACTTCAAAGGTTAGAGCACCTCCTTTATTCGACGACTGATTTCCCGATACCTGCTCCAGATCAACAACCCAGGATCTTCTGTATTTCAATGGTCTAGATCTCTTCTTTGAGAACTCGGACTTCGTTCTTTGTCGTGGTAGATCAGTGGTCCATGATCCTCAGTGATCCGACGGTCCAGGTCATTTCGCTAATTCACATTTTGTGAGTTCCTCCAACTCTCACCTTTGACTCTTCCAGTTCGTGAGGTAGTCAAATGATGATCTCTCACCACGTGTCCTTCCCAACATCAACGGCTAGGATCGACTCCACTCTATCCCTTGCAAATGTTTCGAAGTTCGATTATTCGAACTCCCAGATATGCTACCATTTGTCAACCCTGACGATGGATAGTTCCAATGACTTCGAAACTTGTGTTATGCAATTACCTTGGGATCCAATGGTTGTTGGTCCACGTACTCAGATCTAACGACTGAGATCTCTTCTCCTCTTCTCTATGCGCTCGTTCCTCCTGTTTGGACTCTGATATGACGACCCAGATCATTCACAGTGCTCAATCCAACGGTCACTGTCACTCCTCCTCCTGCGATTTGGCTTTCTCAAACCTCTAAGTGTAAAAAGCCATGACCTTTGATCCTTCTGCGAGCCTTGATGTATGGGATATCAACTGTGCGTCTTAGAACGCTATCTCTCCTGAGTTTTCGCAATGAAGTTAACCTCGGTCTTGGCACACACTTGCACTCTGCATGCAACTCGAGACTATCTCTTCTGAACTTCTTGAGCTTGCTCTTCTACATCTTCCCAAAAGACTTTTGGTGCCCTCCTGGCACATTCTACCTGTAATAATGCCATCATTGTTATTGTTCTTTCCTGTAAACATGCCATCATCACTGTTGTTCTTGCCATCAATGACAAGCACACTCTTCCTTTAAACATGCCAACAATAACCCCCTTTGGCATTGATGGAAAATATGAACGACTACACTATTCTGCTTAGAACTCCAACTGTAGCATTTAGACCAAACCTTTTCTCCCCCTTTGACCTCAATGTCAAAAAAAACATGCTCCCCCTGAGCTGTTGCAGTACTTTTCAGAGGTATCAGATATTCAACCAACACATACTACCCCCAACAGGATGGACTCGCTTAGGTGAGAGTAGGGATGACACCCAACTTCTAACGAAGATATTCAAGAGGTGTCTTGGCTAGGGGTTTAGTAAATATGTCTACGATTTGTTCTGTGGAAGGATTATAATTCAATTGAACAACTCTGTTTGTAACCTGATCTTTGAGAAAATGATACTTTATTGGGATATGTTTCGTCTTTGAATGGAGAACATGATTCTTCGAGACACTAATGGCATTGGTGTTATCACAATGAAGTGGAATTGGGTCAGTATAAGTCACCTTCAAATCTAGAAGAGTTTGTAACATCCATAAAATAGTAGTGCAACAAGTAGCAACAACAATGTACTCTGCCTCTGTAGTTGATAATGAGATAGATCCCTGCTTTTTACTAAGCCATGCTACTAACGAATCACCTAAGAAGAATGTACCTCCACTAGTGCTCTTTCTCTCATCTAAACAGTTTTCCCAATCAACATTTGAATATGAAGTTAATTGTAAGTTCTGATTTCTAGGATACCAAAGACCATAAGTCATTGTACCCTTCAAATATTTGAAGATCCTATTGACAACTGCTAAATGACTTTGTTTAGGGGTAGACTGATAACTACTTACCATTCCAACAACCTGCATTATATCAAGACGGGATGCTGTGATGTAAGAAGACTACCTATCATTGATCGATATGTTCTTTGATCAACATTAGGTGAAATATGATCTTTACTGAGCTTGCAATAAACCACCATAGGTGTACCAACAAGAGAGGAATATTCCATCTGAAACTTCTTTAAAATCTCTTTCAAATACTGTTCTTGAAAGATAAATATCCACGCATAACTCTGATTGATTCGTAAACCAATAAAATATGACAGTTCTCCTATCATGGACATCTCAAACTCAGTCTGCATTGAATTAG
>ML786129.1:338148-360667 GCA_009831015.1 Picea engelmannii
TGAGGTGGGCTTTGTTAGGAATATGGAGTGATGTGTGTATTGCTTCTACCCAGTAAGTTTGACCAATGTTCTTCTCATTCATCATTGACCTGGCCATTTGCTGAACTGTTCTATTTTTCCTCTCAACTACTCCATTTTGTTGTGGAGTTCCTAGGATCGTGTATTCTCTCTTGATCCCATGTTTATCACAAAATTCCTTGAAATCACTTGACATAAATTATCCTCCTCTGTCTTATCTTACTGCCTTTAATCTCTTACCTGTTTGATTCTCAGTTAAGGCCTTAAATATTTTAAATTTCTCAAATGCTTTAGCTTTTTCTTTGAGGAAAGCAACCCAAGTAAGTCTGGAGTAATCATCAGTGATCAACATAAAGTAGTTTTCCTTCCCTGTGCCTTCTTGTCTTGATGGTCCACATAAATCCATATGAACTAGTTGGAGTGGTTTCTCTGTTGAAGTAGAGCTCTTGGATTTAAACTGTGTCCTGGTCATCTTTCCTACTTGGTAGGGTTTACACATAGAGTCTTGTGGCTTTGATATCGTTGGAATATCTTTTACTACCTCAAGATTTTTGAGCTTGATTAAGTGGTCAAAGTTTAGATGTCCAAGTCTCCAAAGCCATAACCAACTTTCATCATGTTTTCTTAGATGGCATTCTTCTTTATCTTCTTTCAACACATATACATTATTTTCTGTCCTTATGCCTTTAGCCACCACTTGTCCTGTGTTTACAAACTTTATCTTACAATCCTTGAAAGTGAACACCACTTCACATCCTCTGTCACACATTTGACTTACACTGAGCAAATTATGTTTCAGCCCATCTATAAGCAGAACATCATGGGATTTTCCTTTACCATTACTCAAACTCACCATCCCTTTACCCTTGATTTTACCTTGTTCATCATTTCCAAAGGTTACATTTCCTATTTTTCTTTTACTTATAGACATAAACTTATCCTTGTCTCCAGTCATGTGCTTGGAACATCCACTATCTATATACCAGGGGTCCTTTTGTTTTTGGGCTGAAAGTACTAGATCACATTTTTCACTATCTTTCTTTTTCTATGTGCTGACATTTCTAGCTAAAGGATTTATTCTTGGATCTGCCTTGTACTTTGTCAGATGCATTTTGTAGCTTTGTGGCTGAAGTTATGACAGTTATAACATTCGAGCTCATTGTTCAGTAGGTCAAAGTGATTGGTGCTACATTGTCTATTCATTGGCTTCTTAGTTCTATGTTGTAAAGATTTTTTATTTCTTGACCTCCTCACTTGAATGTCTCTAAACTTTATTTGACAATTTGCAATCTTATGACCAAAATTAGAACAGTAAAAATAGTAACCATGGAAGAAATTTTCACACCTGAAGGATGGCCTTCTTCTTGGCATTTGTTGCTCCATCTTCTGATCTCTTTGTTTTTTATTAGGGATCATCTTGTCTTTATTAGCTTTTGGTGACATAGTACTCTCATGGTCTGATTGTCTGCTGACTTGGAACTTAATCATCTTTACTGGCTCTTTGCTGCTTGAACCATTTACATACCCTAATCTAGTCTTCAACAAAGGAGATATTTGTTTGCTCAGAATGTTGTTTAGTTCTACAGTGGCTTTAATGCTTGGAAGATTGTGGAGATACAATGTTTTAAGCTTCTCCATCTCTTTTCTGGTTTTTACTACCTCTTCTTCCAAGGCTTCACATCTTGCCTTCTTTTATGATAATTGTTGTTTCAAAATGTCCTCTATTTTCTTTGCCTCTTATAATTCCACTTTTAGCAGGGCAAAGTCTTCATCAGGTTCTCTATTGTCTTTCTCGAACTGTATCAACAATTGTTTTTACGTTTTCTTCTTAGATCAGAGTCTAGCAATTTCTTCTAGAGCACTGATCAGTTCTCCTTCCAAGTCAACCACAAGTTCTTCATCGTCAACATCACTTCCTGTGCTTTTATTATCATAATTCTCTTTGTCCATAAGCATAAAGTCATTAATATTATCTTCACAGGAAGAGTCACTATCCGTGTCTTTTGAAGAGTCATCATTGTTTACACATAAAATTTTCATTTTACCAAATCTCTTGGGTGTGTACTTCTTTTCACCTTCAGAATTCTGATCCCGTTTCTTGTGCGGACACTTAGATGCAAAGTGACCTATCTTTCCATAGTTAAAACATTTGAAGGGAAATTTGCCTTGGTACTTGCCTGATCCTTTCTTTATTCTTCTCACAAATTTTGCTTCAATTTCATCAGTCTCAGAATCCTCATTCTTATCTTCTTTAAATGACGCTTCTCTAGAGGTGGGTTTATCTTTAACTATCCTCATTTCATATACAGTCAACGTTCCTAGAAATTGATTAAAAGACAAAGCTTTTGGATCATTAAGTTCCTCTATAGAAGAAACCTTTAGGTTGAACTTATCTGGCAGAGATCTCAAAATTTTCTGAACTAAAGAGGCTTCCTCAGTTTTTTCACCAAGTGCTTTCATTGCATTTACTAGTTCTTCAACTCTAAGAAAGTACTTCCCAACAGTTTCATCCTCTTTCATCTTTAGTTGTTCAAACTGTACTCTATAGGTTTGAAGCTTAGCGTCCTTTACCTTCTCATTGACTTCATAACTGCTAATGAGTTTGTCCCACATTTCTTTGGCAGTTTCTAAGTGGATAAATTTTACAAATTTTGCTTCTGCAAGCCCACTTAGAATAACATTCATAGCCTTAGCGTTGAAGTTGAAATCTAGCTTGTCATCCTTATTATCTAGTACAATTGGCTTTACATAACTAGTCTCTACCACATCCCAGACATCTACACCTAAAGCCATTATGTAGGTTCTTATCCTAACTTTTCAGAAGGCAAAGTTTGTTCCATTGAATAGGGGGCCTTATTGGTTGAAGTTCCTTCATGGCTAGTCATGTTTAAGCTCTAGGATATACCCTTAGATAGAAGGAACCCGCTCTGATACCAATTGTTGGACAACTAAGAGGGGGGGTGAATCAATTGTTACTGTGCTTAAATAATTATGCCCACTTTAAACTCTTTACAAAACACTCTATGACAATCACAATAATGCAGGGAAGTAAGCAATAGAATATTCAACATCAATCACTCACATGAAATATACAGAGACATATATTTCCTGAGGAAACCCACAAAGGGAAAAAACTCTTCTTCTTGATATGATAAGTAATCTTTATTTTCTGTACATTATCATTCTTATGATCTCCAACCCCTCTTGAGGCTACAACCTCTGTTTTACAAGCTGCAACTTGCTGAGAGAACCAACTCTCTAGTTTCTCTAGCACCCACTAGAAGGAAGCACCGATTCCCTGGTTTCTCTAGCACCCACTAGAAGGAAGCACCAACTCCCTAAGTGTTCTAACACCAACTGGATGGAAGCACCAACTTCCAGTCACACGGACACGACCTGTATAACAAAGAACAATAGTTCTCCCTTGCACCACCCTGCCACCCTGGTTTTTCTGGTTGCAACCAGATGGAAGCTACAACTCCCTATGTTCAAGAATCCACTTGAACTTCCGAGGACAACAATCCTCCCTAGCACTTCCCTAACACCCTGAATATAAAAACTTTGTTCCTAAAACTTATTACAGTGATACTGTATTTGTCAAAAATCTTACAAGTCTCATCACTGTTCTGTTTTACTGCTCTGCTATGCCTGCATAAGTGTTTTTCCTGCTCACGCCTCCTCGAGTTTTCTTTTTTTCTTATTTGTCTCTGGATGCGCACCTCAAATTTCTCTTCCTCTCTCAGATAATCATTTTGGCTCTATCTCTTTCTTCTGCGCTTTATGCTCTATGTATTATTTCCATTCAATGCGCTATGCCTCTTCTGTGCGTTTAAGCTCTTGCACACAACATGCTTCTACTCACATGAAAAACTCTCAATAGCAGCAACCATCTCTTCTCCATTAAACGTATATTTATCATGCCAAGTCCTCTGCCAGATCATACACCTAACTCTTCGTTGTCTTTGGCGATCATGTTGAATCTGTTCTTCATTAGTGATCGTTATGCTAAGACTATTCGTCTTCTTTGTCACAGTTGATCTTATCCTCTCTGTTACAGTTACAGACTTCAACACTTTCCCATCTTTCAATTGTCTCTATGATGAGTCTTCATTCCAATGGTAGTTACCTCGAGACTCTTCGAATCCTCTAGTAGTCACTCTACAGCCCCTCGAATTCTCTGGTAGATGAAATCACTTCGTTCTGGAAGTTACTGAGAAAAATTCTGTGTGTTCACCCCTTTGGTGCCTTTTACCTTCTTGAGAAAAACTTCACAGTGGGTGCTAGCTCTTCTTGCTCGGACCCTTCCTTTCACGTGACCATCGACGGTGACCATACGCCTAACCAACAGTCGTTTCGTGATTTTGCATTTCGCAATGTCGACTGCGAGTCACCTTGATTTTCCCAACTCGTGAAACTCTGAGGTCGAGCCTAGAAATGATAGCTCCTTCCTTAACCTTCATCAATGTGACCATGGATATGACCACAGGCCTCACTTCCGAAACTACGCTTGCCAAATCAATGGTCCAGATCTTTCTGTGATTCAATCGTTGAGATCTCCTTTTTGCGTTTCACGACTTCGTGATTCACGATGTCAAAGGTTGGCTCACCTCCCTTCTTCCAATTCCCTAACTAGCGATTACATTAGATCAACGACCCACAATCCTTTGTGATCCGACGACCTAGATATTTTTGCGACTTCACATTTCAGAGATTCAGCTGCGAGTTGCCTCGATTATCCCAACTCACGAAATCTGAAATACTCCATATCCGATCAACGACCGAGATCTCTCCCTTTGATCGATGACTGCGATCAAATCATGATTTCGTGTTTCGCGACTTCAAAGGATAGAGCACCTCCTTTCTTCAACTCGCGATTTCCCGATACCTTCTCCAGATCAACGACCCACGATCTTCCGTATTTCAACAGTCTAGATATCTTCTTCGAGAACTCATAATTCATTCTTCATTATGCCAGATCAACGGTCCACGATCCTCAGTGATCTGATGACCCAGATCATTTTGAGAATTCACATTTCGCGAGTTCCTCCAACTCTCACCTTTGAGTCTTCCAGTTTGTGAGTCAACAAAATGTTGATCTCTCGCCATGTGTCCTTCCCAACATCAATGACTAGGATCGACTCCAGTCTATCCCTTGTAAATGTTTTAAAGTTCGATTCTTCGAACTCTTGGATCTGTTACTATCTTTCAACCCTGATGATGGATGGTTCCAATGACTTCGGAACTTGTCTCATGCACTTTCCTTGGGATCCAATGAATGTTGGTCCACATACTCAGATCTAACGGCTGAGATCTATTCTCCTCTTCTCTACGTTCTCATTCCTCCTGTCTGGACTCTAATCTGATGACCCAGATCATTCACAATTCTCGATCCAACGGTCACTGTCGCTCCTCCTCCTGAGATTTGGCTTTCTCAAAACTCTAAGTGTCAAAAGCCATGACCTTTGATCCTTCTGCAAGCCTTGATGTATGGGATAACATATGCGTGTCTCAGAACATTATCTTTCCTGAGCTTTGGCAACGAAGTTAACCTCGATCCTGACGCACACTTGTGCTCTGCGTGCAACTCGACAATATCTCTTTTGAGATTCTCGAGCTTGATCTTTTGCGTCTTCCCAAAAGACTTCTGGTGCCTGCCTGACACATTATGCCTATAATCATGCCATCATTGCTGATGTTCTTGCTTGTAAACATGCCATTGTCCCTGCTGTTCTTGCCATTAATGACAAGCACACTCTTCCTTTAAACATGCCAACAAAAATATCATATCCCTCCTCTTCAGATTAATGATCACCTGATTATCAGAGGCCCATTCAAGTCCCATCAATGTTGGATATGGTTTACTATCATCCACGATCTCATTGACTTCAAAATATGCCACACCTACACACCCCATCTATATTCACATGTACTCCTATCAATCGACTGATTGGTAATATCTTGTCCCTCTTTTCCAACCTTAATTGGACATGAGACCAAATAAACTTGGGTTTCCCCATCATTTCCCATGTCTTCTTTGGTAGTACGTTCACATAAGAACCCAAGTCTAAAATAACGTTATCCACATCGTATTCCCCAATCTACGCACTTAATCTGAATTCCCCATTGTTCCTCTTTTTACGTAGTACTTGATTCACTACCTTATGTGCGGCATGAAATTTCCTTTCTTGCATGCAATGATCAATCATTTCACATAATGCATTCAACATAGTCTCATATTTCATAAATTCTACACAACTTCTCACAAACTCTCTTACAGTACTTACCTTCCCAAGCGACGTGTTTAGTATAGTATGATCACATACAAGAGGCACAGATGATGTTGATGCTACCCAATCTGGTCCTAGTATCTCTTTTCATACATCTCCTTTTCTTGTTGAGGGTCAAATGTCGACATTGGTCCTCCTGATATCCTTACCCATTTCTCAACCCACATCCCTCCATTCGTCACATCGACCCTTGTTCTAGCTCCTCCGCGTGTAATATATGCTATTCTAGGTCCTTCATTACGTTTCTTGACTGATATTTTCCGTACATTTTGATTTGGGTTATGGTTTTGATTCCCTCTTTTCCGCCACTTCGCGAGTAGTTGAAGATAATATTCTGTCACATGTTCTAATTCTCTATAGTATGTGAAGGTTGTACAAAGATTCATGCAGTCATGAGCTAAGTGTCCTGGTTGATTACAATTGTAGCATATTATTGGTCCTCTACCTCCTCTTCCAAATCCTTCTCGGTTTCCTGTAGTAAATATTCTCTGATTGTTATATTGTGGACCACCTCCTTCTGTCGCAATATTTTCCTCCTGAATTCTATACATATCTGAAGTGATCTCTCTCATCAAATTGAATACGCGACAATCCTTCTCTTCATGCCCGAACGACTTACAAAAGTTGAAAAATAAGTTCCTTGGCTTACTCTGGTATTTCTATAGTAATGGACACTCAGTCAAATGATGTCCCCATTTCTTACATATCTCACAATATCCCCCTCTCGGTAAGGGATTTAGTGCTCCAGTCACCAAATACTACGCAAATGCTGGGCATTCATCCTTATGGTGGCCTTCGGTCCTACACTTGGTACACTAGACTTGTTCCCGCTTCTTCTTCCCTTTTGTAAGCTCTACTAACTGAATTATTAAGGCAACTAACTGCGTCTGAAATTGCGCCATCCCCCCCAATGTCTCCTATAGGAGATTCTTCCAGCTTCATTTCAATCTCCAAAGTTTCAAGCTACAATGCAACCTTCTATTGAATCAATGACCTACGAATGTGTGGTAAAAGTCCTGCAATAAACCGTTCTTGATGCTGTTGATCAAGGATCTATAATTTCAATCTACCCATTAGATCCTTAAAACATTGGTCATAATCCCAAACTGACTCATTCTGTACTTGTTTGAATTCCTTCAACTCTATAATGTACAATGATTCAAACTTTGGCTTCTTGAACTATTTCAACAATGTTTGTCTAATCTCTGCTAACGTCCTTTCTTTTCCTATAGGTGTGGTACTCTACAATTTCAAGTACCAGACTAATACACAACCCCTAATGTTGTTTCCAACTKCACAATCTTTACATCATCATCTTGGACATTCTTTGCAACCCAAATTSTTTCACAGACGAATAGATGTTGTTCTGGGTCCTCCGACCGAACTCCCTAGAACTCATGCAATCTCAMTGTGTTGTCTAACCCTGCCATGTTGTTTTGTGTAGTGGCTCACCTCTGCAAATATAGTTGAGTCCAACTCAATGCACTGCTTCCACTTCTATGGCTACTGCTAATATGTCTCCCCCTGCTAATTATAAGTGCTTTWAAAAAATCCATGARTGTTATTTCTGATCTAGGTGGCACACATAGGGTCTTGGAATCGACACAGGATCCAGTCTGAGTAGGACTTACCAACTCTTCTATTATAGGACTGAATTGAGAATTCTCTTCCTCTCCTTCTATGTACAATATTTCTACGATTTGGACTATTACACTGGGTTCTTTCCCCTTAGGCTCACTGCACGACTCTCCTTTCTCAGCCCCAATATTCATCCTTTTGTACCTTCTTCCACTGTGCAATACTCCAAACTCGTCTTTCTCTTATGATACCACTTCTTCAGTTCTCTACATCCTCAGTCCCTCCCTTGCTTCTTCATTTCTTCCTTCATTCTTTCCTACCTTTAGACTATCCTCTGGTCTATGGTCATCCCCCAATTCCCCTATGTGCAGGAAGCGCCTTAACAATCAGACTCCATTGTTACCACACACTTGTCGCACAACAACATATTGATCCAGGTACCCAATGATTTCATAAACCTTCCGTGTAGACCCTTGAAGAAATCCCTCTTTGCAACACTATATGATTGGGTACAATCCACTGCAAATTCTGTAATATTACCTCCCAATATACTGTCCAACTAGAAATCAACTACACAAGAAGTCTTATTACTTACAAAATTCAATTGCCTGACCAACTCAAGAGTCTAGTTCCTCACCACTGCAGTTTGGTACCTTCCAGTATTATCCATTAATCTTTCTAACCACTTAGTTTAGATAATTAAAAATTCTCCAAAGAAAATCTCATGCAACTCTGTGTACACATACCTTTGCATCCATTTCTCATCGCTCATCTGAGGGTTTCTATTTGCTTTTTGAGCAAATTATCATTCCTTCCCTTCTAGCCATTCCAATATATCTATCTTACTTTGCCTCCAAAAAATTACCTCAATCACATATTTCGGGTCCCAACAAAGGAACCATTTGTTGGCACGCGATTGTAATACCCTAGGTTCAAGTTATCTAACCAAAAAAACCCTTCAAATACCAACCCTTTCGACATCATCTGCATGCAAGTGAAGTCTCACCCAAGGCATCTATTGGGGTTGTAGTAACCAAGTTTCTGTAGGAACGAGGGGATGGGAGGTGATAATCTTATTTATTCTTACTTGTCTACTCTGTGCACATTATCATGTGTCTGTTATTCCTTGGTTACTTAGTAATTGATTTTATACAGTACCATCATGATGCAGATTGGAACATAAACCACTTGCCATAACATCCATAACTACTACGCAGTAATCATATAGTAACCAAATCTAGTCTAACATGCATGAACCTACTATTCATCAACAATCACATGAATCACACACATAGAGACACATAGTTAACGTGGTTCACCCAATCCTTGGGCTACGTCCACAATGATTGGATTCTTTATCATGATTTTTGTAGTCATTCCAGGCTTATGCACTGTGCTACAATATATTCATTGTGTTATCAATCCCCACCTTGCCTAGCTTCTCTATAGTGCAATTCTTTCTCTACAAAACTCTCCCTAAACCTTTAGACATAGACTCTCTCTCATTCTCAATCTATTCTCTCAACATGAACAACAATATTAGCTCTGCTCCAACAAAACTTCAATAGTCTATTCTACCTGACCCATTACATATGTATACATGGAAGCTAGGGCTCAAAACCCTACTTGCTTATCCCTAAAACCCTATTACAACTCATTCTAACTCATTACAACTCATGTTGACTTGTTGTTCGAGTTTGATTTTCCTGCTTTTGCATCGACATGCTACTTTTCCATACTCGACTACCGTTCTTCCTGTTTTTGCGTGTCTCTATGATTTTGCATGCCGAACTGATATCCTTCCTTTTCACTCGATTTATATTCCTAATTTATTCTCGTGCTTTATTCTCTGCCACACATGCTTTTACTGCACACTTCAATCGTGAATGTGCCTTTATTGCACACTCCGCTCCTGCCTTCTCTTCCTTCTTTTGTTGCTTCACATCTCCTCCATACTTAGGATTTTCCTCAAAATTGTATCCAAAAAACCTGTCCAACAATACCTCTATGAGTTTTATACTGTAAGAACAAACAATGGTGAAAATATCACAAAATTCAATAGAAGATTTGAAAGTTTATATCACAATTTACCTATTGAAATTCATCCTTCTAAAGTTGTTTCCAAGGTATACTATGCCTTACTAGCACATCATCCCGATTTATCATTTTACCTTAGGAAAATGAAATATTCTACTTTATAACAAATGTTTATAGATGTTGAAGAAATTGAAAACAATTTATGGGCTTGTAGGATGCTGCCTGATCAAATAGAAGAGGATCTGAATGCAGAAGAATAGAAAGGAGAAGATGAACATGAAGAATTAGATCTGCATATTTCAGATCAACAACAGGGAAATGATTGTGAAACATATTTTTGCATTAATTTCTTGAATGATTTTTATGGTGAAGAAAATGAATTTACTAATTGTGAATCCGAAAAAGA
Source organism: Picea engelmannii (assembly GCA_009831015.1). Classification (NCBI taxonomy): domain Eukaryota; kingdom Viridiplantae; phylum Streptophyta; class Pinopsida; order Pinales; family Pinaceae; genus Picea; species Picea engelmannii. Next base: position 348,475 of record ML786129.1, read on the forward strand.
GAGCTCCTATGAGTACATTCAAGAAAATTTTCAGCATAATAAAAAACAAATTTCTCTATCTTTATATTTAGAGAGCTTAAATATTCATCAACATATATATGATAGATATGACTTAGAAGCAAAGTTTAATAATGAAGATGAGAAGGTCTCTAAAACATCATCTTCAACAATTTTTGATGTTGAACTAGTCTATGATGAATATGAAGATTTTGATGAGGAAATAACGACATTTAAAGAAATAACTTTTCCATTATCAAATTCTGAAAAGATCACACATATGATAGTGATGATAAACAAATTAATTACGCTGAAAGGCATACACCTATTGACAATGGGCATATTTAATATGTTTTTAGTACTTAATCAGTTTTGTATGGACAAGATTAAACATTGTTGGAATATTCTTAGTGGTCCCAATAAATCAATGGTTGTGATTTCAACCACTAACTTCCTCACTATTATAAAGGCATCCGTTTACATGTTTATTTTTTTACTTTTACTTAATCATATTTAAAATTTACTATGATGGCTAGTTGATTGCCACCTCTGAGTGATTAACGTTTCATTTTCTAAAGAGCCCAAGTTTACTGGCCATGATTTTTACTCCAACTATTATTTACTGGGTGGGATTTTCCTGCGTGGAGCTCTTACCGCGTCGTCTTACCACGTGGGTTATTTAATGCACAGGTTCTGCTGTTATTTAATGCCCAAGGCTTGGTTATTTCGTCTTACCACATGGGTTATTTAATGCATAGGGTTCTGCCATTATTTAATGCCCAGGGCTCAGTTATTTCGACGTTCACCAGCCACGAGTGACTTGTGGCTGTGCTAGTTATGTTGATTTTGAATTTTATGAAAAAGAAGTCAACATATTGTCTCCTACCTTTTTCTCATTTGATGTACACATGAAAGAACCTTATTTTATCAAGAAAGAAGATATTGTGCAACAACAATTCAATCTTCGGGAACAAAAGGAGGAAGCTTCTCAGAATTTTCAAGATCCTGTTGAAGTCTATTTAAAGGATTTTTTGAATAAAATCAACTCATCATTATTTCACTATGAGTGTGAGGTTCAATTTTATGATGAGACACAAATAGATATGTTGTTGCCTTTGATATTTAAGGACTTAGAACTTAATGGGCATAAACAAAAATTACTTGGAGATGCACTAGTGGAACAATCTTATCTCATTAACAGAACAAAGATCTTGAAAAAGGAGTACAATATTTTGAACAAATAAAACAATCATACAGATAATCAGGTACTCATTTCTTATCAGTATGAAGATCTGTTAGCAGTATTCTTGGAGTCACCGGTTAATGTGAGTTTTTCATCATTCTTTCACCACATATATAAAATGCATGGTAAGTTTCCCATCGCTCCTTTGCTGCAATCATTATTCTTGTTTTTCTTAGTCATTTGCAATAAGAGAGTTTATAATTTAATTAATGAAATGCTTACTTGGTATCATTGGAATACATGACCAAGTTAAGTTCACCTAGATTAAGTAGGAAGATTGTGTATAAATGAAATTTGTTATAGTGATGTTACTAAGTAGCCTAGTTTATTTTAAATAAATAAAGACTAAATCCTTCTTTCTTATTTTATTATAAGAATCTTTATAGAAAGAATAAATCTAGTCAATAGAAGAACATTAAGCATGTTGTTTTGACAAGTTCGGTGAAGATTTTATCTATTTCTTTATTTTAAATTGAAAAAGTATGTTTAGGATAATCCTTGTAAATTTAACTTTGATATTAGATTATAGCTAATAAACTTTCTTAAGGTTAACCTTTACATATAAGAAAATTTTTGAACATACAAATTCTACCTATAGGAGAAGGTATAGTTTGAACCGAAGGAAAATTAATCTCAGAGTATCCTCAAACATGTAGACAATCCTACTTTATTTCATGTCTAAAACATATATCATCCCTTGTGTTTTCTAACACATTGATTGCCTGATCCAGATTTAGGAGCGGGACAAACTAATTAACAGACTAAATATAATAAACACAGAGATATGAAGAATAACAAAAATATCCAGCGAAAAATATCTTCTATTGAATAATGAAATAGGCTGAAACTGCAGAACTAAAACAATTGCTCGAATGGTGGTAGCTATCTCTGAGAAGAGATGTGGCTGCTACGCGCATCTATCTGAGCATAATGAATTACAATGAGGCTCTAGAGGCATTTTTGATATTACTCATGAATTCCAAAACCTAACCCTAGAAGGTGAAACGTCAAAAATCATGTGGGCCCCTATGGGTAGTTGGTACCTCAACTTCCCAGGGTCATAACTTTTGCATACGACCTCCATTTTAGGCGCGTGATAACCCATTGGAAAGGTATGTTAGAGAACTACACATTACACCATCAAACTCTGACTCCATCTACAATTTGACTATGGCAAGCTAAAAAAAACTATTTAGGCCTCCAAAACAACCTTGGAATTACAACAAGATGTGCTGACATGAAAATATACAAAATAAGCTAGTAGGATTAGGTGAGAGGCCACCAATATCCACCTGGAATATGTGTAGGGCTTGAGACAACCCCAAAAGTGTAGAACCCACAATTACAAATAAGTACAAGAGAACGCGCTGAACTAAAAACTTACAAGAGGAGCCAGTTGGAATAGGTGGGTGTCCACCAATAGCCAACTGGATCAATCCTCCCACCTTAGAAAGCAATGGTCTCCATTGCGTTGAGTTCCCCCATCAGGTGAGGAAACTTCTGTTGGATTTGGCCTCAGGTGAACCACTTGCCTTGGTTTAGGAGTTGCCCTGCCTTGACAACCCAATAAAGTTGGATCCTCTACTGATGATTGCCCTTGACCTGTGTGTCCACTATCTAATTAGTGGATGCTTGTTCCACGCAGTCAGGGTTGAGCTCTATGGGTGTCAGTTGTTCTGCGATCTCTGAGGTGTCCAATAATAATGGAAAATATGGTCGAAGGAGTTCCACATTGAACACTGGGTGTAAGCCAAGGAAGGGTGGAGTGTTGAGATTAAGATAATTTCTACCCATGACCTTGGGGATAGTGTAAGGCCCATAGCGAAGTGGGTGGAGCTTTTGATGGGGACCTGTGAGATGCTCCTTCTACAAATGTAACCAGAATTTGTCGCCAACCTAAAACTGGTGTGGTACCCTATGTTGATCATGGTGCTACTTGTACTTAGCATTGGATTTCTACAAAATATCCTGGACCTGTTGACAGATGTGATGAATCCGCTCAATGAATCTAGTGGCTTTGTCGATTGGAGACTGATCATGGGAAGAGTCTGTTTGTGTGGTGTCAAGAGGAAGTGTAACATCAATGGGTCCCAAGGGTTGGAATGCCAGCCCCACCTGAAATGGGCTATGGCCGGTGGAGCTATGGAGAGACTTGTTGTAACTGTGCTGAACATAGGGGAGACTCTCGTACCATGTATGTGGATGCTTAGATTTGTACATGCGTAGTATGTGCATAATCATCCGATTGACGACCTTTGTTTGGCCATCTATTTGGGGGTGGAAAGAAGTGGATTTTGTGAGCTTGGTGTCCAACAGTGACCAAAGACTCGACCAAAATGTGCCGAGGAACTTGTTGTCTCGGTCGTAGAAGATGGTCTATGGTATCCCAAATTGGACCCACACTCATTTGAAGAAGAGAATGGAAGTATTTTCCACTGTGATATTCTTCTTACAGGTTGTGAGGGTGGCCATCTTAAAAAACTGATCAATGACCACAAATACACAATCATTTCCTTTCTTGGTGGATGGAAAGCCAGACATATAATCCATTGAGATGGATTCCCAAGGCTTCTCGGGAGTAGGAAGAGGGGTGTATAAGCCTTGATTCTTGATGGATGGATTGGAATGGCATATGCAGTGCAAGATTTGATATACTTTCTGACGTCTTGTCGAAGTTTTGGCCAATAAAAATGTTTCTGAAGAATGACCACAATTTTCTCCATGCCAAAATGTCCTACCATCCAACTGTAGTGGGCTTCCCAAATCAACTTTGCACGCTCACTTGTAGGAACATAGAGATGGCCCAGGTGGAATAATAGTTTGTCCTGAATGTGAAAATCGGTGACAGTTGTGCCTATACCCAAGAGCTAATAGGTGGCAACGAAGTTCAAATCTTGCTGATAAAGTGGGGGCCACTCAGATGCTTCATGTCCACAGGAATGGAGCATAGTGTTGAGTGCAGGCTAATGAGGTCGACTGAGGCATTCAACGACACGATTTGAGATACCTGTATTATACTTTATTTTGAGATGGAACTACTGTAGGTAGGTGTACCACTTCTGATGGCGGTCGTTCTGCAATTTCCCCTGTGTCTGTATGAATTGCAAAGGCTTGTGATCAGTGTGTATGATCGTCTCCTTTCCCAGAATGTAATGTTTCCATTGACGACATGCTTGTACATTGGAATACATTTCCTTGTCATAGGTGGGGTATTTCTAGACAGTATCCGAGAGTGTCTCACTATAGTATGCCACCAGATGACTGTGCTGAGTGAGAACTGCGCCCACAGAATAGTCAGATGCATCAATCTCAATCTAGAATGGTTGTTGTAGATCAGACAAGGAGAGTACTGGAGCTGAGCACAAGTGATGCTTCAAATCATTGAATGCTTGTTGTTGTTCTTCCCCCCACACAAGCTTGGCCCTCCCACCACCCTTGGTCACCTGGATGAGGGCCCATGCAATATGGGAGAATCCCAACACGAACCGTCGATAGAAGTTGGCTAGTCCCAAGAAGCTTCGAAGCTCGGTCAGTGTGGTCGGGGCTGGCCAATCATAGATGACTTGGATCTTAGCTGGATCAACATGTACCCCATCCTCATCAACTATGTAGCCCAAGTATTGGACCTTGTTCATGCCAAAAGAGCATTTTTCCAAGTTGGCATATAGCTTGTGCTATCACAGAGTGCTCAAAACCTGCTGAATATGCCACATCTGCTCCTCCCACGTTCTGCTAAAGATAAGGATGTCATCCAAATATACCACCACAAAGGAGTTGGTGAAGGGTATAAATACATCATCCATCAACCCCATGAAAGTGGCTGGTGCATTTGTTAAGACAAAGGGCATGACTAGCCATTCGAAGAGACCTTCTTTAGATTTGAAGGTTGTCTTCCATACATCAGTTGGTTTGATGGAAACCTGGTGGTAGCCAGACTTTAGGTCAATCTTACTAAAGAAATTTTCCCCCTTGAGTTGGTCAAGAAGGTCATCAATCCTAGGAATGGGCTACCTGTTCCTGACTGTGATTTTGTTTAAGGCTCAGTAATCAATGTAGAGTCACCAAGTCCCATCCTTCTTCTGCACCAGTATAATCAGGCTTCCGCAAGGGGAGGAGATGGGTCTGATGTACCAATTTTGAAGAATCTCTTGGATCTGATGGTTGATTTCATCATTTTCCATCAACGAGTGAGGATAGACTGGTCCATTAGGTAGAGGTGCGCTAGGGGTCATATCAATTGGATGCTTGACTTGGCAGTGTGTCGGTACCCCTATAGGTGAGGAGAAGATGTCTCTGTATTCTTCCATGATCCCGTCCACTTTCTTCTGCTGCAAAGAGAGGCTCTGTGTAGAGGCCACAAATGTGGCGATGACCTTCTTCTTACTGTGAGAACATATCACAAATACGACGAACTTCCCGGTCTGTGAAATGACCTTACTGCATTGCTTAGCAGATATTAAAGAAATAACAGTAGGCGGTGCTACCTCTGGTATCCTGTACAATTGTATACCCAAAGTAATAATAACACTGCAGGGTCTAGACTCATACTCAACATGACGCTTCCACAAATATGGTTGTCCTAAAAGAACATCAAAAAATTCAAGGGGAGCAATATCACACAGTACCTCATCTTTGAAAGGCTTGATGCCATAGGGAAGACTACACAGTTAGATGACACGAAGATCTCTTCCTTGGCGAAGCTAGCCGATGGTGTAGGGCTGCGGGTGCGGTGTCATTGCCAGGTCCAGTTGCTTGACGAACTCTGCTGAAATCAGGTTCTTCTGACTACTACTATCGACAATGAAATGAAGTGGAGCCCCCTTTACCCACATCTACGAATGAAAGAGGCATTCCCCTTCCTATGGTTCTTCTGGTTCGCTTGGCTAGACTTTGGTGGTAGTGACAATGGAATTGGGTTCAACATCGATAATCAACTTCCCTCCTTCAGGATTTGATTCAGAATCAGAATCAACCTCTGAATCAGAGGCCTTCATTTCAACCATGAGTGACTGCTTGGAGTGACATTCTTCAATGTTGTGCCAAGGGCGTTTATGGTACTCACACCATTTTTGCGTGTCTTTCTTCATCTTATCATTTCCCTTCTTGTGTTGCGGCTTGAACTAGTTTCCCTGAGGGAAGACATATCAATTTGGCCCCTTGTTGTGTGGGTTGGGGACGCCTTTTCCCTGCTTCAGCTATGAGGTGTTTGCAGATCCAAACTCTCACCTTTTCTGATTAAATTTATGCTCTATCTTGACAATGTGTTTATAAGCCGTGCCTAATGAGGCGATGTCCATAAACTCCATTTCTGTTTGAATGTATCTATGAAAACAACCACGGTATTTGAGCACGAGATGACGCTTAGAGTCTTTGATACCCAATTTGGTGCGTAGGGTATGGAAAATATTGGTGAAATCTGGTACTGTTTGGTCCCTTTCTTAACGTAGGGTGGTCCATCTGGTGTACTGGTCCTTGTAGCTTCCAATAGGGTAGTACTGTTCTTTAATGGCATCCCTATTGGGCTCGAGATATGATCACTTTTATGACGGTTATTATACATTTTTTCCGCATGCACATATGTGTTTTTCATATTTTGAAGGAGCTTTTTGATTTTTTTTATGTTAAAATGGTATGATCTCCACCAAGTACGTGTGATTCATGTTTAATGTCATTATTGGGTATAATTCATCACGTTTTATGATTACCAAGAGATAATTCATGTTTTTCTGGTGTTATAGGGAAAAAACGAACCACGTTTCTACTTCCGACACTCAGTCCGACACTCCTTCCAACACTCGTTCCGGTACTTGATCCGACACTCTTTCTAGCACTACTTATTGTACAAAAACGGAGGGCGACTTGGTAGTTATGGTATTGGTGGCAAGTGATGTGCGAATCGGGAATGGGGGTTTTGTTCATGCTTTCTCCCTCCAACTACTGAGCTCCTGACAACTCAGTTTTAGTTGTTCAGCTGAGCGATTATTGGCTCACTCTGTTTTAGCAGTTAGGGCATCATTTAATGAAAATTGCCGAATTTAGAAGTGGTTCAAGCCTCCTGTGGTCGACCACTTGGTTTGTAAACATTATAAATACCACCGAGGTGGTCAGATAATTGTTAAGCAATAGAAGCATCAGTGTGATAGATACAAATACAATTTTACTCTGTTTTGCTATTTTACATTGCCAGATTATATAAGAACTGCGTTTTTGAGTTTTCATGGTGAATTTGAATTGCTGAGTTCGTGGTGTGCTTTTAGAAAGTGACCATGAATTGTTGGGGCACCCACCAACAGTCTGGTAACCGTCTTTGTGTTATTCACACATTTCATAATTTAGTTGTTCTCTTTATTTCCTGTACATGCATTTTTCATTGTCTTAATTAGTTTGTTGTTGTAGTTTAATTAGTTTGTTGTTGTAGTTTAATTGCTTTGATTCTCTTTTGCAGGTTAGTATGATGGATTGTGTTAGCATGCATTAATCTTGTAGTTAGGAATGGATTTGCAAATCCCTATACTAACCCCATGTGCAATTAGATATTAGATTATGCTTTCTTTTATGATTTTATAGTCAAGTTTAAAACAAAGTTTTAATTAGGATAGAACAGAGTTTTTATTTGAGTTTTTCTTCGACAAGGATTTGATGGATGTATAGAGTTAATTTTAGTTTTTCATGATAGCTTGCTTATTTCAGTTTTATATAGATCTTGCTTACTTAGTTGTTGGCTAATACATTTGGTAGTTTACTTTTTAATGTCATGTTTTAATTTTGTTTTCAAGCATTTTCCTTATCGTATTTTGAATTGTTAAGATAGATGTAGTATAGTTTCACTTTATGTATTTTCTTTCCTAGAATTAAATTGCAATTATATTTCTTAGTTAATGGTTGAATCTAGTTTTTCTTACATACTATAGAAGTACAATGATGATCTCGTTATATTGTTGATGGTTAATAAATATGCAGGGTAATTGACGATTGTTCTTGTCATGGCTAAATTCTCGTTGGATTGTTTAATCCATACCTTTCACTTTGTTTAATCCATACCTTGTTTTCGTAGATCAAAAGATAGTTTCTTGTTTTTGTAGATCAGAAGATATAGTTCTTGCTTTCATAGTCTAGAAGATAGTTTATTGCTGCTGTAGGATATATAGTCTTTGCTTTGATAGATCAGATAATATCTTGCTTATCATTGGTTCAAGATTAGTTGTTAATCTTTCTTTCTTTCAATTAAATAGATTTCCTTTCATGAATTAGAAATAGTTTTGAATTAAGAATTTAGTCCACTTGCCTCTTAGGCTAGATAGTTGTTCAATGAGAAGTTTTAATTTGATTGCTTGTAGTAGTTAGTTGTCTATTTGCTTTAGTAGGTTAGTTAGTTGTTTTTGCTTACTTGTCTATTGCTTTAGTAGGTTAGATAGTTGTCTTTGCTTACTTGCTTTAGAAGGTTAGTTAGGTGTCTTTGCTTGCTTGTTTATTTATTTTCTTTCATAGGGTAGTTACTCATTGAATATAGGTTGGAAAGTTAAAGAAGTTTGCTTTTGTCATTTGTTTATTATGCTTAAATAGTTGCTTTTTCTTATTGTTATGAACTAGTTTGCTTCAAGTAGGGTTTTTACTTGTTTTCTTAGAACTATCCATCGATCCTTGGCCCAAAACTACTTAGGCTACCTAGTTTCAAGTTGCTTAGTAGGGTTTTCTCATTAGATAGTTTTGCTTGAGTAGATTAGCCTTAGATAGCTACCTTCATTAGTTAGACTATACTCCTACTAGCCCTTCTACCTTTGGCATATATTTTGCTACAACTGTAAGTTTACTTACCCTGGGTTGACAATTTAATTGAGGGGTTTCACTATGTTTTTAGTGCATATACAACACCCATTAGTCCCAAAAGAAATCCCAAGTAGGGGCCACCACAAACATGTAGATTCTCTATGACCCTTTGCTCAGAGTAAGTATCCTACCAATCTTTAACATGGGGAACGACCTTGAGGAGTGAAAAAGTGATATTTTCCCTATTGGAAAAATTGTGGACCAAAAAATACCCTTCGAGTAGATTCAACCATTTATCTACAACATCCGCATCTACCAGTCCTTCAAATAATGGAATATCAAAATTTACTTGTACCTTGAAGGGGGTTGCATGGCCGCTTGATGAAGATGCTCAGTCGTCGAAGGATCTGGGCGAAGTTGTCCATCATTTCATTCCTTTTTTGTGTGAGGGCTTCCTCGAGCAACATTTTAATAGGATCTCCTGCTCCATCATCTTTATTTTCGTCCCCCATGGGTTGTTTTTGGGCTCGGTGCGACCGATATTGCAATGGCTCGATTGGTTCGAGTCCCAACTTCTTGTACCCAGATCTTGTTGGGGACATGCATGAAGAAAAATAAATGAAGAGCAGACCGCTCTGATACCACTTATCCAGATTTAGGAGCAGAACAAAATGATTCACAAATTGAATACAATAAACACAGAGATATGAAGAATACCACATATATTCAGTGAACAATATCTTCTATTGAATAATGAAATAGGCTGAAACTGTAAAGCTGCAGAACTGAAACACTTGCTCGAATGGTGGTAGCTATCTCTGAGAAGAGATGTGGCTGCTACGCACATCTGTCTGAGCATAATAAATTACAATGAGGCTCTATAGGCATTTTTGATATTATTCATGAATTCCAAAACCCTAGACATCCAAAACCTAACCCTAGGAGCTGAAACATCAAAATTCATGTGGGCCCCTATGGGTAAGTTGGTACCTCAACTTCCCGAGTTCGTAACGTTTGCATACGACCTCCATTTTAGGTGCGTGATAGCCCGTTGGAAAGGTCTTTCAAAGAACTACACATTTCATTGTGAAAATATGTCTTCACCTACAGTTTGACTGTGTCGAGCCAAAAAAACATTGTTTAGGCCTAAAAAACGACCCTGGAAGTACAACAAGATGTGCTGACATGAAAACATACAAAATAAGCCAGTAGGATTAGGTGAGAGGCCACCAATATCCACCTGGAAGATGTGTAGGGCTTCAGACAATCCCAGAAGTGTAGAACCCACAATTACAAAGAAGTACAAAAGAACATGTTGAACTAAAAACGGACAAGAGGAGCCAGTTGGAATAGGTGGGTGGCTACCAATAGCCAATTGGATCATTGCCCCCACCTCAAAATAATAAAGTAAAATTAAAATATAGATGGTGAAATGAAATTCAAAATTTTGATTGCCCCATCTTGTCCAAAAGAGATGATGAAAGGAAATTCATAAGATGATTTCCCTCATCCGAAACAAATTATTTAAATGAAGTGGCGAAAGGAAATTCAAATTGGGGTTTGCAGATAAATTCACGGAGGCTATGGACGTCTGCTGGTAGTGAAGTAATTACTTTGTTATTAATTCCTTTTTAGTAATTTCTGTATCTTAATCCGATTAGGTTTTATCTGAAATAAATCTAAATAGCCTAGAGTTAAGATAAAATTAGTTAGAAATATGATATTTTAGTTAAATTTAGAACGATTATTTTAGACAATTCTTGAGTAAGTTTTAATAAGAAAATTATTTCATTAGCCTTTCTTGAAATTTATTTTCAAGCATGTTTAATCTTTGTATATTGACAACCTTATCGTTTCTATATAAGTTTCAAATTCATGAAAAGAAAGTACTTAGTTTTATAGTATTTTGTGAATAAAGGGAATAATGATTCCATTGACCAATAATAAAGGCACTTGGTCTACAAGTTCTTTAGTGTCTTGTAGGGAAACACAATAGATGAAGTTTGATGTTGTAACATAATCAAATTTTTATAACAAATGTTTTAAGTTTCAAATAAAATCTAAAATTTATATAGGAATTTTGGATTAAATTAAATAAATTTACTTTTTAATAAAGTTAAATTATTATTTAATATTAGTTTCAAATAAATATAAATTTTAGTAGATCGATTGTATTGTTTTTAAATTTTTATATGATTTTATGGTTATAAACTAATAAGATGCATGTTTTATGCATATCGTACCCTCCCGTTTTGATCCATCAGTTTACAATTAATTACGCCCCCGAATGCTCGATGGATAACACAAGGGAGGGGGGCCGCAAAACTATACCATGGTTAAACTCCTTTTGACGTGGTTCCCATCCATTGATTGCGGCCCTTGGGATATGTGGTTAGTCTAACCACACTCAAACCCCTCACAATCAATGCCTAATCAACACATGTCTGGATGATGACTGCAAGTAGAAAATAATTGTATAATGCCACCAAAGTTAATATCTTCCATGTGTAATCTGACATGACTAAGGACCTGTTTAGTGAAAGGTCAAATCTAAGCACATAAGGAAAAATTTAGTTAACATCAAGTTGTGGTGTACAAAATCTTATCACCCATAGAAGATTGATATTTCACAATAATTAAAGATCATTAATCATGACAAGATGGCGACACATGTACTTCCATCCGGGACACATCATGAATCTTCATAGCCAATCAAAATACTACATAAATGATTATTGATTATGAGAAACAATTTTTATTCTATAAAAAATTAGTTTAGACCTGGTCATAACAAAATTTCAAAATGTATGCAAAGGAGAAGAGTGTTCATACCTGTTCTAATTCAAATGTGGTTTTTGATTGATAACATGATCTTGACTGAGATTTCTTAGGAAAGGATAATATTGGATAGTAACTTTTCCTAAGAAATCTTTATCAAGAAAAATGTTAAAGAGAGATATATGGAGATGGTTCCAATTTTTGAGGAAAGGCTCGACATGCATGAAAATAAGGAAATCAAACTAATTCTCATTTGGTTGTAAAAGGGAGAAAAATATTCGATGCAAAGGGGGGAGTAGGTTAGAAAATTTTGGCAGTATGACTGTGTCTTTTATATGAATCCCATAGGGGAATTGTAATTTTCTCTAGCATGATGGATTAATTCAAGGATTCATGGCTTATTCTCAG
>ML786129.1:367500-429647 GCA_009831015.1 Picea engelmannii
TTTAGGAGGGATGAACCCTTGGTCTTCATATTCTTCAACAGGACATACTAATAGCTAGGGGGGTTGTGCAAACCATATCTTTTTGTATTGGATCTCTCATATTGTATTCAGCCTTTGGGAGGCTTATCTTCTGTTCCAGGAGAATTTTATAGCAACTCTTATCTACTATTTTGGAGCCATATGATGTTATTCTAGATCTGCTCGTATATTGTATCAGGTTCTTGCTATTTCCTAATAAAGAGGTCAGATTTGTGCTTTGTGGTTCCATATATTGTATGTTGATGAAATCTTGCATTGTGTTGAATGTATCTTGATAAATTGTGCTGAACAACTAAATAAATCCTAAGGCCAAAATATCAGTGGACATCCTGCAAACACAAACAATAAAACAATTAGTTCAACGACTAGCTAGTGTTCCCAAGAAAAAAAATTGGCTTGGGAATATTGCAGTGGTATCAGAGCTCTGATCCTCCCATCTTGTGAGGATTAGCGCATGCAGAGGTACGATGGTATCTATATGGGATGAAGGAAGAAGCAGACTAGTGAAACAGAAGCCAAAATGGAGGGTTCAGGTGATGATCGTGAGCCACAAGGCTTGGCTTTCTTAGCACATGAGTTCCGTAAAACCATAAACCAGACATAAAGTACACTGGTCAACCACTTACAAGAAAACTATTAGGTAAACCATAAGGGACAAAATGAAATCACTAAGACCTTGTGAAAGGCATATGAGAATTTGAGGAAGGTCGATGAGAAACAGACTAGGATAGCCAATCTATTGATGCAGATGACTCACAAAGGGAAAGGCCCATAGGTGTATGAAAACTGGGAGACTGGTGGATCACACGGTGGAAAAAGGTGATGAGCACATGCCCAGTCTTAGCCCTACCAGATTTTGGCCAACCCTTCACCTTGGAGAGTGATGCATCAGGAGAAGGTATTGGGGCCATACTAATGCAAAATAGGCACCGTCTTGCCTATGAGAGCCGAAAACGTAGAGGACCGGAGTTACTTTACACCATATATGACAAAGAGATGCTGGCTATCATGCATGCTCTGGAAAAATTCAAACAATACTTGGTAGGTGCACGGTTCGTGGTGAAATCAGATCATAACAGTCTTAAGTACTTCTTAGAGCAGAAGGACTTAAATGAAAGGCAACAAAAATGGGTAAGCAGAATATAGGCCTATGAATTTGACATTGAATTGGTCAAAGGGAAAAACAATGTGGTGGCATATGCATTGTCTAGAAGGCCATCAATTTATGCCATAACAGATGTGTCAGTTGATTGGAAGGACCACTTGGTGATGGAATACTCAGAAAATCAGTTCACTTGTCAGGTAATGGACGAGAAAATACAGGATGATAACTTCAGGGTCATTGTTGGCATCATCTATTATAAGGGCCAAATTTTTTTGGTTCCTGAATTGCCTTCAAGGCCAAAGTGTTGCAGGCATGTCATGACTCATCAATGGAAAGGCACCAAGGGATTGGCAAGACATATAGGCAGGTGAGGGAGAGGTTCTCATGGAAGGGCCTCAAGGAGGATGTGATGAATCATGTCAAGGAGTGTACTACTTGCCATGAGAATAAGGATGAGCACACTCACTCGACAGGAATACTGCAACCCCTACCCATCCCATAACACAAGTGGGAAAGCATATCCATTGATTTCATCACATGGTTGCCAAAGGAGCAGAGGAAGGATTGCATTTTTGTAGTGGTGGACAGGTTGACGAAGTTTGCACACTTCTTCTCCATTGCTATAGACTTCAATGCAATAGAGGTGGCTGGATTATTCTTCAGGGAGATCTTCTGACTTCATGGTCTACCCAAAACCATTATCAGTGACAGGGATAGCGGATTCATGAGTACATTCTGGCAAGAGCTATTCAGGTTAGTTGGTACGACCTTGTCTCTTAGTACTAGCTATCATCCTCAGACAGACAAACATACCGAAATAGTCAACAAGTGGGTGGAAGGATATCTTCGGAATTATGTGGCAGGGCAACAGAAGGCATGGGTTAGATGGCTACATTTGGGGGAATACTACTACAACACCACCCATCACATGTCCATTGGAATGACCCCATTCAGGGCATTGTACAATTATGATCCACTCTCCTTCGTAGAGATTTCTTTTGGTGACAACAGTGCTCTGATGGTATAGGACTGGGTACAACAGAGTTAGGATATCCTCAGGGAGCTGAAGGATCATTTATAGAGGACACAAAACCAACAGAAGGTCCAAGAAGATAAACGCAGGGTGGGGCTTACATTTGAGGTTGGTGACTTAGTCTACTTATGACTCCAACCATATAGGCATGCTTCTATTAAAAGAAGCAGAGCAGAGAAGCTACAACCACGTTTCTTTGGGCCCTACAGGATCAATAGGAAGGTAGGGGCCATAACTTATGAGCTGGAGCTCCCACAGGGTAGCAGGATACATAATGTCTTCCATGTGTCCTGCCTGAAGAGGGCCATTGGCCAACACATCACACCCCTTGAGGTGTTTCCACCTCTAGATGAAGAGGGGCAACTGGTTCTGATTCCAGAGGAGATACTAGAGGTTCGGGAGAAGAGGCTCCAGAAGAGAAGCATCAAAGAGTACCTGATCAAATGGAGGGACTTACCCATTGAGGATGCCACATGGGAAAATCAACAGGTGGTATGGGAGACAAGTTTGGAATTGCTTGAGGACAAGCAATTTCTAGTAGGGGAGACTGTAATGTCCCCCACCTATTGATGAAGAGGTCTGGGAAGACTTAGTGGTCTAGACATCCCCACTAGACCATAGTCTCACACAACATGGGGAAAAGTCAACCAAACTAATGTTATAATTTGAAGTTGAATTAGAAAAAGGGAAAAAGGGAAAAAGGGAAAAAGGGAAAAAGGGAAAAAGGGAAAAAAGTAACTCAATGAAGGAATAGAACGCTGAAGGTTGAGTTAGGAGTTGAACCTAGGGGTTAAACTAACTCAACAGGAAAATAGATTGGAGGTATAAAAGAAAGGCTAGGGCACACCTTTCATTTCATCTTGGATTTGGTATTTTGCTTGTTGAGCTCTTAAGCAAACAATTTTGAGGGTTTTGAGATTACAAACCCTAGAGAACAACTCAGTGGTGAAAGATTCCACTCACCTTATTCCAAGCTTGGTCTCGGGGATGAAATACTCCACCCACACCATTCTACACTCATCATCTATTCAGGAGAGCAGCATGGCCGTACCAGTTAGGGTTTTCCAACAAGGGCGCACCATTGATTGAGGAACAATTCGATCCAACTTATTGAGGGAGCTTTGGAGGATTCTAGCATTAGGGTTTTGCTTGCAAGAACTTTCTCATCAGTTTGGAGGCTTTCTTGAGGAGTTAATATAGCCAGATCATTATCTATAGGTTGGGATGGTTTTGAAACAAGGAGGACGTTTTGGTGATTCAAGGATTCTCAGATCTAGGAGGCTCTACCTCAGATCTGATCTTGAAACTTCTCCTAGGGGTTTGTGATTGCCCGATCTATCATCCTAGAGAGTTTCAGGTGGTTTGGAGGCCTCATTCATCCAAGCCAAATTGTTGGTCCTATCTAGGGTTTTAGGAGGGCTGTACTTGTTTAGGGTTTCAACAGTTGGAGGAAGAAGACTTGGTATTTGGGCTTAATATTTCAGGAGGGGTTTCACGTTGCCCTGGTCTATCTCTTGGTGGAGTTTGGTAGCATTTGGAGGTCTTCTTCAGGAGGGCCAAACCTTTGGTCTTCATATTCTTCAGCAGGACGTACCAACAGCTGGGGGGGTTGTGCAAACCCTAGCTTTTTGTATTGGATCTCTCATATTGTATTTAGCCTTTGGGAGGTTTATCTTGTGTTCCAGGAGAATTTTGTAGCAACTCTTATCTACTATTTTGGATCCATCTGATGTTATTCCATATGTGCTCGTATATTGTATCAGGTTCTTGCTATTTCCTAATAAAGAGGTCAGATTTGTGCTTTGTGGTTCCATATCTTGTATGTTGATGAAATCTTGCATTGTGTTGAATGTATCTTGATAAATTGTGTCAAACAACTAAACAAACCCTAAGGACGAAATATCAGTGGCTATCTTGCAAACAAAAACAATAAAACAATTAGTTCAACGGCTAGCTAGTGTTCCCAAGCAAAAAAATTGGCTTGGGAACATTACAGAAGATGAGTGATATACTTCAAGTAATACTTCACAGATTTGTGTCTAGAGTAGAATCTACGCAGTGGGTTTTTGGAGTAGCATTGATCAATAGTATGTTGGGTATGTTACAATATGTTTGGTTAATTCAGAGCATACTTTGGGATAAGTGTGTGACGTTGCTCAGCTGGTGAGGTTGGAAACGTTACATATTGGTATCAAAGCTATAAATAAGGAGGAGTTGCAGTAGCGGAACCCAAACTGGGAGGTTGGGGACATTACATTATGGTGTTAGAGTTGTGGGTTCAAGACTAGAATTGTTTTGGCCATATATCACTATGAAATAGATTTGTGTGCTAAGTATTGTGAGCAGTATAGAGCTGTGATGCATGCAAAAATAAGAATGCGCAGATGTGCGCATTAAATGTTGGGTTTTGTGGGGTGCGGTACTGAAACTGCGCAATAAAAAATGGTGCATGGGTGTGCGCACTAAAGGTTTGGGGCTGCACATAACAACTTTGTGTTTCATGTGCACTACTGATACACGATGTGAAAGTTAAAAATTGACATCACGAATTGGCATGTGTTGAATACTAGTGCATGCATGGGCTTCGAAAGAAGGGATTCCGACAAGATGGTGCAACGTTTTCATGAAGTTGTCTCATGAATTCATCTAACAAATCTTGTTTTCTACACATTTTGTAGAATTATCAGTGATTAGAGCAGGAAATAATCAGTGCAGAAGGTCAAAATCATGGAATATGCACAGAGGACTTATAGTGTTGATGATGAGTTCAAGGATTTGTATGTCAGTTTGGGTGCTAATGGTACAAAATCCAAGGAAGAGTGCATGAACTTGGTAGAAACCATAAAAGGACTACAAAAAAATGTCCAGATCTATAAGGTTGATAATGAGAGGCTTATGAGAGATAAAGAGAAACAATACGACTTCAATGTCAAATTGATGCAAATCCTGAACAAAATAAAAAAAATTGGATAAGGAGATAGAGAGAAGTAGGTCAAGAAGTTTTAGGTCTCATGATGAGAAAAGAAGAGAAGCAAGAAGTGTTGATAGACATCATCACCACTCACCAAATCATTCTTTTAGGAAATCACGTAGTAGTTTGAGTCCATCTCCTGTTAGGAAGCATAAGAGAAGGATTGGGGTGGACAAGATATATGGTGAAATGAATAAGATCAAGCCTCGTACCTTTGATGGGTAGCACATAAAGGATGAAGATGCAGAGACCTAGTTTCTAGGTATGATAAAGTATTTCCAGTTGCATAATTATTCTGCGCAGGTAGAAGGGAGAATTTCTATTTATCAACTAAAAGGAAAAACATTAATGTGGTGGGATTAGTTCGTGCAAGTGCAACACATTCATGAAAAGAAGGTTACTTGGAGGGAATTCAATAGGTATTTCTAAAATAAATACTTAACCAAGCAGCACTATGACAAGAAAATGAAGGAGTTCTTTGAACTTAATCTTGGGAGTATGACAATAGATGAGTATGAAAGGAGATTCTTAGAGCTACTGAAATATGTTGCATTCATAAAGGATGAACAAATTAAGATTCAGAGGTATATGAGTCAATTGCCTTCATGTATCAGTGAAAAGATACAGTATGATGACCCAAAGACATTGGAAGAAACAATAAGGTGCACTAAGTGTCTTTATTAGCAGCAAAGGGAAAGACTGACTTTCCAAAAGTTTTGGGAAGATAAGGTGAAACGCAAGGTGGATATGAGGAAGAAGGGGGCTAAGCCACCATTTTTTAGAAATTCTGTGCAAGGACAAACAACTCTCTAGGAGCACAAAATGTCAAAAAGAGTGGGGAAAAATCCATGGCAGCAATCTATTCAGTGTTGGAGTATTGGCGGGAATCATATGCATAGATATTGCCCCCAAGGAGGAGATAAAGTGAGGATTGCACAAAGTGTACAACAAGCTATGACAGTTGAAGACATGGGAAGAAATGTGCCAAGGATTTATGCAACACTGGATAACAACCAGGCTGAGTTTTAGTCACACATGATCGAGGTGGAAGGTAAGATTAATAATCAACCCATTGCTATTTTAATTGACTCAGGAGCTAGTCATAGTTATCTAGATCCTAAAATGGTGGAAAGGTTCCATTTGCCAAGAAGCAAGCTTGGAAAATTATGGTTAGTGTAGTTAGCTACATGAGCTAAAAGGAAAATTAATGAGATGGTTAAGGCATGTCCAATGGACATGAATGGACTGTGCACACAGGTTTGTTTGAATATCATACCTTTGGGTTCGTCTGATTGCCTCATTGGTATGGATTGGTATGATGAGCATCATGTTGTCCTGGACTGTTACAATAAGGAATTCACTTGTTTGGATGAGGAAGGGAACTTAAGAACAATTCAAGGAATTCCAAGAGCTATGACTATCAAAGAAGTTTCAACCTTGCAATTGAAGAAATGTTACAGGAAAGGATGTCAAGTATTTATAATGCACATGGAAGAGACACCTAAGGATAAAGTGCCAAGTGTAGAATACTGCGTAGTACTAAAATATTTTGAGGATGTCTTTAAAGAGATACCGTGATTGCCTCTGAAAAGAGATATTGATTTCTCTATAAATCTCATTCAGGGAGCAACATCTGTATCCAATACTCCTTATAGGATGAGTACACTATAATTGAAGGAGTTGCAGATGGAAATTGAAGATATTTTGAAGAAGGGGTATATACACCAAAGTGTGTCAACTTGGGGTGCCCCATTTTTGTTCGTGAAGAAGAAGGATAGATGATTTGTATTGAATTTAGGAAGTTGGACAAGATAACAATAAAGAAAAAGTATCATTTGCCAAGGATAGATGACCTGTTTGATCAGCTGCAAGGCACACATATATTTTCAAAGATTGATCTTAGATATGGATATTATCGGGTGAGAATTAAGGAAGAAGACATCAACAAGACCACCTTCATAATGAGGTATGGTCATCATGAGTTTACAGTGGTGCCATTTGGGTTGTCAAATGCACCAACTGTCTTGATGTGTTTGTTGAATGGAGTTTTCAGAAGATATTTATATAAGTTTGTCATTTTATTTTTGGATGACATACTTATTTACTCAAAGTATGAAGAGGATCACAAGCAACACTTGAGGATGGTGCTGCAGGTATTGAGGGATCATCAAATTTATGCAAAGCTGAGAAAGTGCTCATTTTATCAGTGATAGATTCATTATTTGGGTCATATTATTTCCAAGGAAGGAATAACTATGGATCCAGAAAATATTAAAGCCATTGAAGAATGATCGACACCAAGAAATGTTGCAGAGGTAAGGTCCTTTATGGGAATGGCAGGGTATTACAAAAGGTTTATCAAAGGATTCTCACAGATTGTGCATCCAATTACATCTTTGCAAAATAAAGGTGCACGATTTGAATGGAATCTAGATTGTGCAAGGAGTTTTCAACACTTGCAGAGTTTGTTGACAAGTGCACAAATTTTGAGAATTGTTGATCCTGATGCAGACTTCGTTATGTGCCTAGATTCATGCAAGGAAGGACTCACTAGAGTCCTGAGTCATAATGGGCATGTGGTGTGCTATGAATCGAGAACGTTGAAAGAGCATGAAAGGATCTATGCTACTCATGACTTAGAATTGGCAACCATCATGTATGCCTTGAAGATGTGGCGGCATTATATTATGGGTAAAAAATTTGAGCTAAGGACAAACCATAGTGGTATAAGTATCTGTTTGGACAATCGAGTTTGAATGCCAGAAAAATTGGGTGGTTAGAGTTCCTCAATGAGTATGACTTTGACATAAAACATATTATAGGAAAGGAGAACAAGGTGGCTCATGCACTCAACAGGAGGGTGCATGAGATGCATGCTACAAACGTTAGCATGTACCAATCATATTTGTGCGACAAAATTTTAGAATTTGCCAATTTAGATCTGCGCTATGTGAACATAAAGGCAAATTTACAACAAGGTATGTCACAACATAGTTTGTAAGGTTATGAGCTTAGAGAGGATGTGATCCTCATATATAGATGCAGAGTCTATGTGCCGAGTGATTAGGAGTTGAAGAGCCTGATATTGTTAGAGATGCATAAGGTTCCTTATGATAGAAGATGACAATCATCATAGTCAAGAAGAAATACTTTTGGCCAGGTATGAAAAATGAAGTTGCTGATTTTATTGCCAGACATCTCGAATTTTAGAAGGTCAAGGCCGAGAACAAACATCCAGCTAGTTTTCTACATCCTTTGCCCATTCCTAAGTGGAAGTGGGAAGTTGTGACCATGGACTTCATAACTAAGTTTCCTAGGACTGGTAAAAAACATGATTATATTATGGTGGTGGTGGACAAGCTTACTAAAGCTACACATTTTATTCTAGTGAAGTCAGCACACAAGGCAACCAACATTGTTGAGATATACATGCGAGAAATTGCTAAGTTGCATGGTATACCTAAGACAATTGTCTCTGAAAAAGATTCCAAGTTCACCTTGAACTTTTGGAAAGGGTTATTCAAGGGATTTGGAACAAGTTTGAACTTTAGCACAACATATCACCCTGAGATCGATGGTTAAACAAAGAGGGTAAATCAGGTGATTGAAAATATGTTGAGGATGTAAATATGTTGAGGATGTATGTGATGGATAAGCCATCAAAATGGGAAGACTACCTTCATTTGGTAGATTTTTCCTACAACAATGAGTATCATGCATCTTTAAGGAATGGCCCATTTGAAGCACTTTATGGCAGAAAATGCAACACACCAGTGAGTTGGGACAACCCATTAGACCGCATAGTGGTTGGGATAGATCTACTTCGGGAAATGGAGGAGCAGATGGTAATGAAAAGACATAATTTAAAGGATTCCAAAGATAGGTAAAAATGATGCGTAGATAAAGGAAGAACCCACATGGATTTTAAAGTGGATGACCGTGTGTTTTTGAAAGTGAAATCCAGGCGCAGTTCCTTGATGTTGGGGAAGTGTTCTAAGTTAGCAGTGCACTATTGTGGGCCATTTGAAATCCTAGAGAGGATTGGTCTTGTCACATATATGATTGCATTGCCTGTGTCCTTATGTATTCATAATGTTTTCCATGTGTCATTGCTTAAGAAGTACGCACTTGATGCTAATCATATTATTGATTGGAATGTGATTCAGGTGGAGCCAGTAGGTGATTTTCAAGTGTGACATGTTTTCATATTGGACTAGAAAACCAAGCAGCTCCAGAATTGAACCATGGAGTTGGTAAAGGTCCAATAGACCTGGTACAATCACGAGGATGCAGCTTTGGAGCACGAGGATGCTATGCAAGCAGAATATCCACATATTTTTTCAAAGATTTTTGAAATTTTGTATGTACATGTGTATTTTATGCACCGAGGACAATGCATAAATAAGTGGGAGGGGATTTTTCTATCCCTGATTTGGACCCTTTGTAAATTGTACATATAGGTTGGTGAGCCATGGATACCAATTGTAAATGTAAATGTACATTTAGGCTGGTGAGCCATTGGCACTAAGTTTTGGTGTTGCGTGCACATGAGTAGTGCGTGAAGAATTGCTATCAAAGACAGGGTGCACACATTTCATAGTGCTGCATGAATCTGGGTAAGTGCAAACGTTTCACAGTGTTTCACACACCAAGGTAAGTGCATGAGAATGACCCAGGAGTGCGCATAGAGTTGAGTTACACACACACACACACACACACACACACACACACACACACACACACACACACATATGGTTGAATATGTATTGAGACAGAGAGCTCATGCGATTGTGAGGTTGGTGAACTGGGACAAGGATAGGCCAGTGCACCTATCCATGTAAACATAATCTCAATTATTAATATAATATTACATCACTGCATGAAGACAGACTCAGATGAAAAGAGATGGGGGGATGACTCCACCAAAAAAGGGAAAATGGGGTGAGACTTAAGTCTTAGGGAATATTTTATAATATTTCCAGAAAAGTGTTATGTTTGGATATGTTTTTTTCCTAAGTTCCCAAGGGTAGGGAACGAGTCACCAAGTGGCTTAAGCTACTTTTGAAGGTGACAAGTGTCGAGAGTAAGGCATGCAATATATATTGCTGGCCTTAGTGTATTTTGGGGCATTATGATTATTCAAGGCATTATTATTATTGGGAGGATTATTCATGTTTTCAGGCTCTCACGAGTAGAAGGCGGTCAGAATGTATGGAAAATCCGATTATTACCTTATCTTCATAGAGAAGATTATAAGGAGTTGTGGGGGATATAATAAGGTTTTACTGTCGAAGAGGTGGGTTTTTAGGCATGTGAGCAGTCTCTCTAGGTGAGAAATTGGCTGTTGAGGAATCAGGTTGTCAGGCCTGTGACCATACTCTCCAGGTGAGAGTTTTGTTGGAAATTGTTCCTTGGTGCACTGGGCATTAGATGTAGGGCTCAAAGACTTCCTGTTCGATCTGCTGCTGGTAATCCTAGAAGGGAAGTGGGGAAACTGAAGGACTATTGAGCAGATAAGGGGCACAATTCCTTCGATGTGACAGGTGCATGGGGAATGAGAGACTGTAGGCTAGTTGGAGCAGTGGGCACCTTGGAATCAACAATTCTATTGAGTACTAGACCTTAGCTTGTCACTAGGAACCCTTTTTCTATGGTGGAGTTAAGTCCTAGCTTGGGGGTGACATGTTGTTGAAAGCTTATGAGAAACATAGTCTATGGCTGGGAGGAACGTCCGAGTTATGCACGCAGTTGGTGACTTTCATAAAAGATAAGTTCCTTTATGTTCTTGTCTCATTGTCTGTGTGCATATTTATCTATTTTTGATATGGTTTAATTCTTGTGTGTAGTCACATATATACATAATTATTGTTATTTTGTTTAATGCTGCTTGCACATGTAAGTGTGGTGTTGTTAATCATTATTGTAGTTGTGCATGAGTATGACAAATGATAATATTATTGCTTGTTAAGTTAACCTTGTGATTTTGGTATGAGCCTCCGAGAAATGTTGAAAGGCCACGCATGTAGAGAATACTCTGTGTGCACTAGAGGCTGAATTGTTTGTGCGCATTGGGAAACAGTCTACATGGACAAGGATAATAGTTTTGGTGTGAGATGCCAGGATGGTTGCACACATATTAGTGTTGTATGAACAATACTCTAGTGCACTATTGTTTGAGTTATTTTCGCTTTGTAAAGTTGTGTTAAAATAAGAAAATTAGTGTGGCGCAACTCAGTTCAAAGTTGAGTGCACTACTTAAAGTAATACTACACAAACGTTTGTTTAGAGTAGAATTTGCGCATTTGGTTTTTGGAGTAGCATTGCTCAGTATTATGCTGGGGATGTTACAATATGTTTGGTTAATTTAGAGTATACTTTGGGATAAGTGTGTGACATGGCTCAACCGGTGAAGCTGGAAACATTACAGATTGGTATCAGAGTTATAAATAAGGATGAGTTGCAGTAGTGGGACCAACATGGGAGGCTAAGGACATTACACATGTACACATTCAAGTGTACACTAAAATTGTAGATCAATTTGCAAGGCCCATTGAATACTATAGTCAAATCAATTAACTCTTTTTTTATGAAAATGTGCAAATGAGCCTATCAAATGTCTCGTAAGTTTGATCTTATTTTCCGCCTCATTAATTCCAACATAATTTTTTTTTTCTTTCTGAAAATGTTATAATGAGCATGTCAAACATTTTTGAAGTTTTATTTTCTTTCCTACCTCATTAATTCATAATCTACATTTATGAATTAATGAGGTAGGAATCATAGTCTCCCAATCTCATTAATTCCAATCTTGATTCTCAGAGAAGTTCGATTTTCTTTCCTACCTCATTAATTCCAATCTATCTTTTTTTTGTTCTAAAAATGTGCATATGAGTCTCTCAAATGTCTATGAAGTTTGATCTTATTTCTCACCTCATTATTTCCAATATACATTCTATAAAATCAAGGCTCAAACACATCACGACAGATTGTTCCCCAATATCATTAATTCCAATCTCGATTTCAGAAAATCAAGCATCCATTTCAAGAAAGCAAGGCATAGATGCATGACTCACTACATCCCTCTTTTATGTAGGGTGAAATGATTGAGGTGGATGTAAATACATTCAAGAATGAAATAAATAAAACCACAATTTTGGTTCCTAAAACCCCTCAAAATCTATGTTAAAATCTCATTATCATCACAACAAAGAAAACACCTTTCTTTGTTCTTTTGATTGGAGTTGAAGATCCTCAATCCCCTCTTCTATTATCTTGAACACCCTTAAACCCAATTAGCTTCTCATTTTCAATATAACAAATCAAAATATTCTCATACCCCTTCCATGGGATCAAAGGATAAGTAAAGACCATTGTAATTATCTTTTCTTGAGCATAAGCGAAGGCCAAGAACAAAACAAAGGATTTGCAAATAAGTCAAGAATTGTATAATTAGTTCTATCAAAAAAGGCATGTTTCTCTCATGGAGCTGAAGAATGTTGTTCAAAACATCTTCAAGAACACCTAATCAGAGGTAATGACCATGCTTCAAGACCATCTCCATCCATGCTAGGTATCATTTTCATCTATCCAACAAGGAAATACTTATTGGTGAAGACTCAACAAAACAATTCTACCATTCAGTAAAACCAATAATGAAGTGTTGAACTTAACAATTGGGAGGACACTAGTGAACACTTGGTAAAACAACTTCCACTGCTTAGTAAAGCCAACAATGACGTGTTGGAATTAACAATGGGGAGGATCCTACACAATATTCTTCAAGAAACTTTTATTCCTTGAAAGTCCTACTAAATGATATCTATAAGGTGTCATGTCTAATTTTTTTACACTGCACAACAAAGTTTGTTTTTGTCTATGAAAAATCCTACAATGAGTTATGGGCATATTTGATGGATGTTATGTCTGACTAAGTATCATTTAAGTTGAATGTTAGAGGAACTTATTTTCATGTTCCATGGTAACTCTTAGGTGTGCACACTGCCAAATTTTTGTGAACCAAAATACTGTTAGATTGTCAGTTGATCATAAACAAAATTGTAGTTTCATTTCATAACTTATTTTAGAGACTATACTTTTAAAGGAAATGCTATTATTTATCACGCCTTTATATTTTTAATGTCTGAATATTGGTTGGTTGTTCTCTTTTGGAAATTATATAAGAACAAAATGATAAAAATCCATGTCGGTTGTTTACCTCCAGTACAAAAACATGGCGATTATAAGGAATATGCCAAATTTTCAGCTGAATTTATTGTCCAATGTTAACTAAACAATAACCTACTTTGGTGGCCAATAGTCATCTTGTTTTTCCCACTAATAGTTAGAATGTTTAGAGTATATGCTCCTTTGAAAACATTATTATATCTGAAAGCTCTAATGTTGTAGGCTTACTCATGCCCCTTGCATAGCTATGCCAAGGTTTAATTTGTAGGATGGGATTTCCCTATGCGTTACTCATAATTTCAAGGTTTTCAATTTGTGATTCTTCCAAAATCAAATGAACTTATTGCAATTTTCTCATCTTATCAACTATAGGTTGACTAGACTTATCGATTTATATTTCTTTACATTTTTTAAAACATAAATATTTTCCCTTTAGTTACCTCATCAGAAACTCCATTAGTTAGCTAGTAAGTGTAAAAACCTTGTCATCGTGTGTGTAGGTTGAGATTTCCCTACATGGTACTCATAATTTTAGGGGTTTTCAATTTGTGACTCTTCCAAAATTGAATGAATTTATTGCATGTTTTTTTTTCTTATCATCTATAAGCTAGCTAGGCTTATCTATTTAGCTTTGTTTACATTTTTTAAAATAAAAATCTTTTCCCTTCAATTACCTCATTAGAAACTCTAGGAAGAATTGCCATTAGTTAGCTATTAAGTGTAAAAACCTTGTCATTGTATGTAGCTATGTTTTTTCATTATCTATGACGCATCCTTGACCTGAATTCATAAAATTCAGAATGTGTTGACACAAAGGGATGCCTTGGGATCTTTAGATTTTTAAGTTTTGGATATGGTGAATTAATTCCACTATTATAAATCATCCTAGAGATTGGATGACATGGATGCATTGATTTTCCGTAAATCAGTCTCGTGAGAGGATTCATCTCTTATTATCTTTTGCTTGTTGCCACAAAAAAGTGGAGAATTTCTTGAGTTTGATTTTGTTAAGGGATTCATATCCTATCATCTTCTGATTGTTGACAGCGAAAAGTGGAGAACTTCTCGAGTCATATTTTGTTGTAGTGATCTAGCTTTTTGGGTTGACTTTCCTTTTTATCATTTCTAGCATACTTAATAGTTTTTTTCAGTTAAAAATATTATGCATGCTCCTTGCTATAATGAAACCTCTTGAGGGTATATGGAGATCAATTTGGCATTCAAGTTTCAAGGAGAAGTTATATGTATTGTTGTTTAGCTAACAACATGGAAATATTTTATCTCTTTGATTGTAAAATAGATAAATGGATATTGGATGTTTAATAAATGAAATAGGTGATGGTGTCTTCCTTGTGTGCTCAATTGAATTTCCCTGTTTACATCTTTGTTGAGTGCTTGTTTTGAAATTTTTAGGTAAAAACCATTGTTTTTAATGCCTAACACATGTGTCCTTGTTAATAGAAATTAAAAAAAAAATCAACTAAATACTATGAAAGCTAATCTCTAAACACAAGTTAGAAAAATACCTATTACACACACACAACTTCGTTTTTTTTAATTATTGTTAGAAAAATGGCTATTACACACACAACTTGTTTTTTTTAAATTATTGTGTCCATACTGAAGCTAGAAACAAAACAATAGTACATCGTAAAAAATCTTTGGTGGAAAGCATACATTTCTTCATATCTGAATTGTGTATATGTATATGAAACTAGGGTTTACATTTAATTTGTAGTGAGAAACATACACATTTTCTGGAGTAATAATAGGTTTTCTTAGAGCATTGGTAGCAATGAGAATAAAGCTCGAGGATTCTTTCATTCTAGGTATCTATACTTCTTATAATATACTAAGAATGTGCACAAACTATGTACTTATCATGAAAGGAAAAACGTACAAAAGCTATAACAGGCTAGTGGTTTCTATTGATTGTCTTAGTAGAAGGGATCTCTTAAAACATGTAGACAACTTGCAATCAACCTCACAATCAAAACTGGTGTCCAAACAATTATTTCACTTAGAATAAAAAGAGAATGTGCGTGAAAGGAAAAGTCACCATCATTTTTGGTAAATAGAAAATGTTATATTATAATGACAAAATATTTATATATTTTTACAAGATTAGGAAACATGTCATTGGTGTGAGGATTGTATATATATGGCGGAATCGACAACTGGGCCGGTATCGTACTTGCGTGACACGGGGTCGATTCCGACCGCTACCACTATAACCTCCAGGTGCCATACATATGCCCCTTCCGCAGGCATGAGTAAATCATGGAGATTTGAACTCAGAACCTCATCGAACATAACACTTCATATCATGACATTTTCCAATTAAGCTACCCCTCGAGGACTAGTAAACATGTTATATTACTTCAACAAAANTACATATGCCCCTTCCGCAGGCATGAGTAAATCATGGAGATTTGAACTCAGAACCTCATCGAACATAACACTTCATATCATGACATTTTCCAATTAAGCTACCCCTCGAGGACTAGTAAACATGTTATATTACTTCAACAAAATAAATACATTATTTTACAAAGATATTGTTGCAAATTAAAGTGAGTACAGTTAGGGCCTTTCTGACTTTATAGCTTTTGGGAAAACTTTAACCACTCAAATTCAAATAATTATTTGATTTCCCATAACCGGACTCACCAAGGCTCACCCTACTAACAGGGCTCAGGTTCATAGGGCTCATGATGACTAGGTGCAAATAGATCTATTATTGATTGTCATCATCTGTTCGAA
This sequence comes from Picea engelmannii, assembly GCA_009831015.1. Lineage (NCBI taxonomy): Eukaryota > Viridiplantae > Streptophyta > Pinopsida > Pinales > Pinaceae > Picea > Picea engelmannii. The sequence goes on from ML786129.1 coordinate 383,596, forward strand.
AGGATAAAGGCTGCCTTATCGTGATGGAAACTGTCGCATTGGCTAAAGGTCAGAAGTGCTAGGCTAAATACCAATTTTTCTATCATGTATATCATTTGTTATTGGTTTTCTACCTAATAAAAGGATAGATAGATAAATAAGTGATCACCAAAGAGAAATAATAGAAAAATAATGACTAGATGAGAGAGAAACAAGTGGTATAAGGAGAAACTTACCTTCGCGTAGCTTAGGTACTTTGCACTCTTTGAAGTTAATTAATGTATCCAATCTAGTAAGTAAACACTTGTTAAAAGAAATTACAGGATGGATGGAAGTAGTATGTAAGTAAGCAAATACGACTCAAAGAAATTGGAAGATGTAGGATGCAGGTAGTCTTAATATATGTTTCATGACTTTAAACATGTTTCATACTTAATGTATGTATGTGCAAGTAACACGTACACTTATTTTGCCACACTCCTTAACGTGCATCACCCTTGTCTTCCTGGCATCGCACTAATTAATGGCTAGGGGTCATTGCAAAATAGAATATTGTAAAATTGTCGATGTAAAAGAAAATTAAAAAAATCCTTGAAAAAGTGTACACATTCAAGTATAGGCATTAGAACATACATCAATCCAAGTGTTATAATAATGGAAGTATATACCACCACCTGCACCTATGTAGTGAACGCATGAGTCCATATTATTCTATTTTTTTTTTTTTTTTAAATATAATAATACTTACAAACACATTTTAAAAATACTAAATTATATAAACTTATGGTTTTGAAAATTCTTAGCCACCTAACTAAACTAAAATTGTAGACCAATTTGTAAGGTCCATTGAATGCTATAGTCAAATTGATTAAATTTTTTTATTTATGAAAATGTGCAAATGAGTTTATTAAACATATCTTAAGTTTGATCTTCTTTTCCACCACATTAATTCTGATCTAACTATTTTTTTTCTTCATGTGCATGTGCTAATGACCCTTTCAAATGTTTACGAAGTTCCATCTTCTTTCCTACCTCATTAATTCACAATTTAGATTTAAAAAAAACAAGGCTTAAATGTCGCACAATTCACGACATCTCAATTTCATTAATTCCAATCTTGATTTTATGAGGATATCAATTTTCTTTCCTACCTCATTAATTCCAATCTAACTGTTTTTTATTTTTATTTTGTTGAAAATGTGCATACATGACTCAAATGTCTATAAAGTTTGATCTTCTTCACCTCCTCATTAATTCCAATATAGATTTCATAAAATCAAGGCTCAAATGCATCACAACACACTATTTCCCAATCTCGATTTCAAAAAATCAAGCCTCCATTTCAAGAAAGAAAGGCTTAGATGCATGGATCACTCTGTCCCACTTTTTAATGCAACGTGTGATGATTGACGTGGATCTAAGTACACTCAAGAATGTGATAAATAAACCCATGATTTTGGCTCCTAAAACCCCTCAAAATATGCCATAAACTCTTATTATCATCACAACAAAGAAAACACCCTTTTGTTCTCTTGATTAGAGCTAAAGACCCTCAATCCCCTCTTCTATTCTTTTGAGCACCCTTAAACCTGATTAACTTCTCATTTTTGTCAAAACATAGCAAAAGATTCTCATGCCTATACTAGGAGATCAAAGCATCAACAAAGACTATTGCTCTTCTCTTTCTTGACCAAAAGTGAAAACTAAGTACAAAATAGGGGATGTGCAAATAAGTCGAGAAATCTATAATCAATTATGTGTGAAAAATACTGCAACGCATTATGGTCTTATCTTACTACTATTATGTCTGATTGAGTCTTATTTAAGCCTAATGTCAAAGGAACTTATTTTCATGTTCCATGGTAACTGTTAGGTGTGCACATTGCCAAATTTCTACACACCAAAATACTATTAGGTTGCCAATTGATCGTAAAAAAATGTACTCTCATTCCATAACTTATTTTAGAGGCTGTAGTTTTAAAGGAAATGTTATATTATTTGTTATACTTTTCTATTTTTAATGCTCGAATATTGGTTAGTTGTTCTCTTTTGAGAATTATATAAGAACAAAATGATACAACTCCATGTTAGTTGTTTACATCCATTACAAAATCATGGTGATTATATGTAATATGTCAAAAGTTTCAATTTAAGTTATTGTCAAATGTTAGCTAGAACCAATAACCTACTTTGGTGGCTAGTAGTCATCTTGTTTTTCCCACTAATAATTACAATGTTTCGAGTATATTCCTCTTAGAAAACATGATTATATCTTCCAACTCTAATGTCGTAGGCTTACTCCTGCCCCTTGCGTAGCTATGCCAAGGTTCAATTTGCAGGTTGGGATTTCCCTATGTGTTACTCATAATTTCAGGGGTTTCCAATTTGTGTCTCTTCCAAAATTGAATGAATTTATTGCATGTTTCTTTTCTTATCAACTATAGGCTAATTGGACCTATTCATTTAGATTTCTTTCATTTTTTAAAACATAAATATTTTCCCTTCAGTTTCCTCATCATAAACTCTAGGAATAATTGTCATTAGTTAGCTATTAAGTGTAAAAACCTTGTCATCGTGTGTGTAAGTTGGGATTTCCCTATGTGATACTCATAATTTCAAGGGTTTTCAATTTGTGACTCTTCCAAAATTGAATGAATTTATTGCATGTTTCTTGTCTGATCATCTATTGGCTACCCAGACTTATTTTTTTTAGCTTTCTTTACATTTAAAAAAATAAAAACATTTTCCCTTTAGTTACCTCATCAAAAAGGCCAGGAAGAATTACCATAAGTTAGCTATTAAGTGTAAAAACCTTGTCATCATGTGTGTAGATATGTGTTTTCATTATCTATGAGGCATCCTTAACTTGAATTCATATTTACTCTAAATTTGAAATGCATTGACAAGAAGGGATGCCTTGGGATCTTTAGATTTTTGAGTTCTGAATATGTTGAATTAATTCCTCTATTATAAATAATCCAAGAGATTGGATGACATAGCTGCATTCCTTTTCTATGAATCGATCTCGTTAGGGGTGTTGGAACACACATAACTTTGAGCTTTTGAACTTTATATTTTACCTCTTAGAAATACAAGTTTTTACCCAAAAAACAAAAAACTTAGAAAGCAGCCTTTTAAATTTAAAATAAATCCATTGGCTGTTAATTATCAATAAGGCGCTTACAATCTCTATTTATTTAAAATTTGATCGAACGGTCCTAATGACCTCCAAATTTTTGAAGCCACCTGAGTTTTAAAAGAAAGCCTTTAACGGTCACTTCGCAGCTCCGTGCTTCGGGAATTCCAGCAAACCCAAACAATGAAAACCCCGAAACTCTCAAACCCAAAGATAGCCACTCATGACTTTTCCTAAAGAAATTAAGGACACGTGTCATAGAATATGTGTCCTTTAAAAATATTTCCTTGAGTTGATACACAACACTCATTTTTGACATTTACGTCGGGTGATTCACATGTTTTCAAGTGACACGTGGCACCTCTCTTTCCTTGAAACATCATCAGAATGACGTCATCCCTGCCATGTCACTCCGAGAGATTACTCTTTGGGAGTTTTTGATTTCACAATCCCCGGATTATCAAAGCGTCAAAGTAAAGTGATTACAAAAAGTAAAAATGGTTTCCAAGGAATTAATAAAACGGTTAACGACTTTAATGAGTCATGATTAAGAGTTAATTAATTACTTCACAGTTTCAGATTTCAAAAAATTTCCCTTGTGCTATATTGAAAACTTCTAAAGTCCGAACTTCTGAAATACTTAAAGTTAATACAACATTTTAAACATGATTAATTAAGACTTAAAAGCGATTACTCAGAGATTAATTCCTCCGCGAATTCAAACTTCAATAAATTTCCACCCTATCACATACAAAACTCTCGAATGCGAACCGTCGAAGTATTAATGACATTTATGATTGATTAAGGATAATGATTTAAAATAAGGATTGTGAATCACCAGGTAATGAATTCCATTAAGTTTAATAAATTCTTCGTCAGTAAAGCTATATGAAGATCAATAGACTTTTTGAATAAAACACTTCAATTTTCAAAGTCATTTTTACCATTTGCAATTAGCATTTTTTATCGAGTGTAGAGCTTAGAAACTTCTCTTGTCACAGGTAACCTAATTCTATTCCCTTGAGGATTATGGCGCCACGAAAAGCTGCAAAGAAGCTTGATGCATCGGGTGATGATTCAAATCCAAACTCATATTTTATATCAGACACAACAACAAGAGTTGCAGACGCCATTAAAACTTGGACATGGGTTTTTGATGTCTTAAAGCATGGGATCATTAACTGTCCAGATGAATCTGCTGCAGAAGACGACGAATCCTTTACAACTAAGCTTAGACATGTAGCACAATCAGAACAACATAAGATCGTTGCATGACCAAGAGTCATACCCTACAACAATATGATAAATTGGGCCTTGGAGCATGTCGACATCCAAACCAGGAGCATCATCAACCACCAACAGGTCGTCGTCGAGTCTTTCTGACCAGAGCACCTACAAGTAATGTACAAACTTTCCCCTACTCCTAAATACACTTACAATTCTGCATTTCTTCTAGAGTTTTAGATAAAGGAATGCACCCAATATGCTAGAAATGGTCATGATATAGTCAAGGCCTGGTGGGGACATCTGGAAAAATTCAGAGCTGACGCTCATGGTATGTACTCCACGATGTCTTTAGACTCTCATATGTTGTATGTAGCCATGATGCTCTGTTGCCTGTTTGGAAAKAAGAATCCTACACATTTCTGAGTTGAGTGGGTAGCCATCATGAATGAAGTAGTTGAGGGTTACAACTTCAACTGGGCCAAAATGCTATTTGATAATTTTGCCAAGGAAATCGCTGAGTATAAATTAGCAAAATCAAAAGGGCARCCTGCCCTTTTTTACATGTCGACATATGTTATGGATGCCATTTGTTTCATGACCCCTTTTCCTGAGCCAATTCATTTCTATCACWMCAAATTATGGGAGGAGAACGCCAAAGATTTCTTTTATGAAATCTKTCACAACGTTGTAGTGCTTGTTCATATAACTATTTATGGTCACCCACCGCCCCGAATTTCAGAAAGGATTATGGGGAACTTAGCCAAGCTTGCAAACTGGTTCATTGAGGAGAATTTCTCCTATATTAGAGTATTTGGTTGTCYCGTTCCTCCTCATGCCCTCCTGTTACACATTATTTTTGTCACCCTTATGACCGTTAATGATGTAAACCTATCTTTKCCTTCAGAGGGGTCAGTGGCCTGAATTCCTAAAGAAAGAAGGGAGAAGAAATTTTCCTGAGAGAAGAAGTTGTATTTTCCTTTGTAAAAACCCTATTAAGGAGGATTTCCATAGGCTGCTATATACATAGGGTGCGGAAATGCCTGATTTCCGCAGGTTGCACTCTAGCTAGGTTGCGGAGTTTCCGCAGGCTGCATTACAGCTAGGGTGCGACAACCTTCGTACGTGGGAAAACCGATCATTTTCTCGATGCTTTTAGAAGGAGAAGCTTCTATGGTGAGGTGGACTCCGAATGGTTTGGATCTTACTCGCTTTCATGATTTAGTGGGATCATGCTAACCTCCTCACCTTATCCTCTTCAGCTTATAAAAGGAGATGAACTCTCATGGAGAAAGTTAGTTGGATTGAGGTTGGGAAATTTATGTTGGCTTTGAGCTTTGCTTTGTCAAGATAGATTGTGAGTAGCTATCAGATCCATGGTCTCAGAATCCTTGGAGCAAGAAGTGTGTGGGAAGCAAGGAACTGTTGGAAGGAACCTGAAAACATCAAGGCATCTGGTTGTATCTTTCTTTCACATTATATAATACAGTGGCATGTTTCTTTCCCATAAAATCATTCTCATTTTATTACATGACTCCTTGATCACATGTTTAAGTTTTCATTGAATATAGTATTGTTGCTTTCACTTTGGTTGGTTTGTGTTTCATTACATGATCAATAGCACAAGAGCACTAGAGCGAAGCAGGGACAACAAAGATATAAGGAAGCGAGATTCAATGGTATGTCATCGATTCCTTCTTTGGTAATAAATTCAATGATTGTAGCTTAGGGAAAGCATCATGTCCTGTCCTGTTTTGTTCTAGATCCAGGTGGATCTAGGGAGATTAGTTTATGTCTCCATTCACCGATTTATCCAATAATTAAATTGGCGACTCCACTGGGGAGCGGATTGTTTTCCTAGTTTGCCTTGATTTCTTTCTTTGATTGCTTGGTTTATGTTTTCTGAGTCACTACGAGATCCATTTTGACTCTTTGACTGTTTGACTTCATTGTAAAACCTTCTTAATTTTTATTTTTTTCCATTTTTGTTTGATTTCCGCACCCTGCTTTGAGGGACAGTGCAACGACTTGGGATTTCCACACCCTATCTATTTAGACCAGTGTGGAAACCTCACACCCAACCCATATCTAGCCTGTGGTGATCAAGGATTTCTGCATCGTGTTAGTCTATAGCCTGGGAAAATTGTGAAAATTTTGATTTTTGATGGTTTTCCCTGCCCAGACCTTGGATTTGGTTTTGGGGTGATTAGTTGGGTCTGATTACAGCCTGCTTGAAAAAAAATGAATCTTCTTTCAACCATATTTGCCTTATTTTTTCTTTGTTTTCTTTTGAAAGATTTGGTCTCTTGCTTTGAGTGTCTTTCAGTTACAAAACATCATTTTTTCATTAGAATTGTTTGATGAAAGAACTTCTTTTTCTTTTATTGAATAATTCGTGTTAAAAAAGAAAATTTGTTTGGGCTGCTTTGTTTTACATAGATTTTCTATTTCTTTTAGTTATCTTTGAAACAAAGTTTTAATTTTCTTGCTTTGCATTAATTTTGGGGACATCCTTGCATTTGAAGTAGTGAAATTGCATGATTCTTGGTCTTAAATTCTGAAAAATTCTCCCCCTCATGGTCGGGGGTGGGGGCGTGAATCGTGTATTGGTGTACAATCTATTTGTCTCATTTCTTGAAAATCTTGATATTGATGAGTTTAGTAAAATTTTGAGACATTGTACATTTGGGAATGATAAGTGTTTTCTCCTTCTCGTAGCATAGCTTTCATCGAAATGAAAAGATTGCATCTTCATATCTTTGCATAACTTTCGAGTCGGTCAAAACACCATATTGTCCACGCCATCTTCCTTTTGAGTAAAAACAACCTTAAAAATCACGCGCTTATAAAAATTGATTAAACATTTTTATATTTTCTGGTAGCAAACCTACATTAGATTAGTTGTAGGGCTTTGGAATAGGTGTGAAAGATAACTTTCCAAAGCTACAAACAAACATAGAATCTTGAGTTAGGGAGCGATAAATCCACTTATTACATTTTTCCCTAGGAAGCCCTTCTAACAAAAGGGTCAATCACGAGGTTGCATTGAGACCGACATAGTTACTCACCCTGCTTTGTTGGTCTTAGTGTAGAGATTGCACGTATTATGGGGGTCACTTTGAAGGTATACCCACAATGATGAGTGGAATCCTTTCAAGTTGATTTCGGGCTAGATACCCTGCCTTTGCACGTGGATCGGAATGTCGACTGTTTCCCCAGGCATCACTGTAGTAATTGGTAACCTTAGTGTCCTATTTCTTTAGGGTCTTTACACAAGGTGATTGTGGATAGGAAAATCTTCACGGTACCTGGAATTGACGTTGGCCAAACTCACTCGGGCTCCTTGGAGGGTATACCCACGTTTATGTGTGGGAGCTTGCACCAAGGTGTAAGTCTGTTAAGTAGGTCGTCAACGTAACTTTTCCACCCGCTCTATCTCAACCCCTTCTTACTTTGTTCCCGTGATGTTGGATTTCATCACCAACTAGTGAGCTCATTGTGAGAAGGTTTTGTTTGCTTGCTTGCTTACTAGATTTTTTAGTGTGTGTTGTTTTCTTTCCCTAGTGGACTCTAGATTGTATCTTTATTTGATGGTGTCGGTCCCTGAAATGACCAATGAAGGAACCCCTACTCTAGGGGAACCTTTTGTTTTTCCTTCTTACGGAAAAATTGGTCCTCCTCACATCGCTACTTTGAGCCTTCCAGATCTCACGTTTGGAATGCTTGTGTGGTTGTTTTCCACTTAGGTAATCCCGAATGCAGTAAGTGCTTCGGTCATAAGCACTTCCCCCCTAGAGCATCAACCTCATGTTGATCCTTCACCAGTAAGATCTTCTTCACCTTCTTCACTTGCAAGGTATTCTTCCATTTCATCTTCTTCACTGAGTGAAAGATCTTAAGCTAGTAAGATCTTAAGAAGAAGAAGAAAAGGAAGAATAAGAAGAAGAAAAATAAGCAAGGATCCACACTTCCAACCACTGCCAGACATGTTGGAAGGAAACCAGTTACTGTTAATCGTGATGGGAGTGTTGATGATGTCAAGATCACCCAAACAACTCGTAAGCCCAAGTACCCTTGTAGGCTTTGTAAGGGTAGCCATCTTCTTAAGGATTTCCCTGGTCTATCCAAGGTTGTAGAAGCATGGTCTACACACCCTCGCCAGACCTTGTCATTAGCCTCTAAACAACATGTTGATGAACTCCCATCAACTAGTCATGATATAGTTGGGAAGAAGAAAAGTAGAGCCAAGTTCCCGTGTATGTTATGCAAAGGGCATCATCTAACTCATCTTTGCCCTCATATGGAAGAAGCCTCAAAATTCCTGGAAGACATGACTGTTTCAAAACCTCAACTTCTAGTTGCTTATCACAGGCTTACTCTCAAACCACATGTAGTTGATGGAATGATCAATCCGGTCCTTTCGTCGGTCAGTCCGTTTGATCATGTAGTCAATCTTGTCACGTCCTTAGTTGCACCAGTTGATGAAGTGGTCGATCCGATCCCATCCTCGGTCGATCCCACTCTCCCGTTAGAGAGTGAAACCAAAGTAGTTGATATCATCCCATCATCGATCAATCCCACTCTCCCGCCAGAGAGTGAAACCCAAGTGGTTGATCCATTTTCGCCTGTCGACCCCATTCTCCCCTTGGAGAATGCAACCCAAGTGGTCGATTTGATCTCGTCATTGGTCGATCCTACTCTCCCACTCAAGAGTAAACATGATACTGCTCATGTTTTTCTCGTTGATACAAAATATACCATGCTGGGGGGTATTCCTCCTCTCATGGAACCCCCTCCAAGTAATGAGACCATCCTTTTTAATTGGGGTGTGCTAAATGGACCTCGTCTTCCCTCTCACATTCATTTCCAGATTACAATACAGGTTTGTGGCCGGGACGTTCCTTAGACACTGATTGATGAAGGTGCGTCCGTTAGTATTTTGTCCTCTCTTGCTTGGAAAGCTTTGGGTTGTCCTCATCTTGCACCAATTACGCAGAATTTGATAGCTTTCAACAGAAGAACCAGTCAACCTTTAGGGACCCTTCCTCAGTTTCCTGTAACTTTGGGAGGAAAAACTGTCTTTATTTATGTCATAGTAGTCCAAGACCTCTTGGATTTTGCTTTACTCCTTGGGCGAGATTATCTCTATGCCATGAAAGCTATTGTGTCCACTCTTTTTCTGTGATATCCTTCCCGCACGATGGAAGAATTGTGACCTTTGATCAACTTTCATTTTTTGGTCCTGACTTGACCTCAATGACCTCCCTACACGGTTCTTATATGCAGACGGTATCGTCCCTGCCACAGGTCAATTATGTGGCATTGTCTCCCATGCCTTATGCTGTCGATGACAATGACTTGGATCCAGTAGTTGACATGGTGATATCTTCAGTAGGGCTATTGGAGCCTGACCTATTTACCCCTATCACGACCCTCGACATGTGTTTTTTTTCCGTCAAGTAAAGATCTCTTGGAGGCCATGACCACATTTTGTCCCTTGACATGGTGTCCTTCCAGAGAACCGTCCTCTTGGAATCCGTGATCAAGAAGCCAACTTTGAGCATGATTTTCCGCTTTCAAGCTCATTAAAAAATGAAACCAACTTTGAGCATGGTTTTCTTCTTTCAAGCTCATTAAAAAATGAAACCAACTTTGAGCATGGTTTTCCGCTTTCAAGCTCATCAAAAAATGAAACCAACTTGGATCATGATTTTCTGATTTCAAGCTCGTTAAAAAATGAAACCAGCTTCGAGCATGATTTTCTGATTTTAAGCTCGTTAAAAAATGAAACCAACGTCGAGCATGATTTTTTGATTTCAAGCTTGTTAAAAAATGAAACTAGCTTTGAGCATAGTTTTCTTTTTTCAAGCTCATCAAAAAATGAACCCAGCTGTGAGGATAGTTTTTTCATCTATGTAGCAACCTCGTTAAAAAATGAAATAGAGCCTACGAGCATAGTTCATGTTTCTGTGTCAAGCTCGTTAAAAAATGAAATAGAGGTCTAGGGATTGAACCTGGATTCTCGAGCATAGTTCTTATTCCTGAGTCAAGCTCGTTAAAAAATGAAATAGTTTTTCCCCTCTTTGATTGAGTCAGGTACTTCGTTATGTATAGTATTTGAAGCTTCTTTTCATCCTCCTGTGCCATTGGATGAACTGAAGCTTGGGGGGAAATGATTTTAGCCTATGGACTTCATGCTGAAGTTGTGTCGCTAGCTTCTTAAGCTAGGGGCTAAGTACCAACCATCCCTGTGTAATGCGTTGGGAAGTCCAAGCATAGTTTTCTATGGTTCAAGCTTGTGTAAAAATGAAACCACCTACCCAAGAATAGTTTCCTCTGGTTCAAACTTGTGTAAAAATGAAACCAGGTCCAAGCATAGTTTTGTTTAGTTTTTAAGCTTGTGTAAAAATAAAATCTATCCCAAGCATAGTTTTGTTTTGTTTTAAAGATTGCGTAAAAATGAAAACAATTCTGAGCTTAGTCTTTGTTCTTTCTCGTGCTCGTAAATACATGAGAGTAAGTTACCGAGCTTAGTCTTTGTTCTTTCTCATGATCGTAAATCAATGAGAATGTAACCAAGTAAACTTTTATCACTTTTTCGAACTCCTAAAGGTTATATGAAAAATGACCCCCTTGGAGTTCCTTTTAATCTCTTTTTAGACTCTCTAAACATGAAAAGATTGCCGAGGGACCTTGTTCTTTTCACCCTCGTAAAAGTATTTGAAGAAAACGTTTGATGGGCGGTAGGTTATCACTTTTTCGGTCTCATCAAACTAATTTACGAAAAAGGAACTGAGAGAGTTCTCTTTAAGTGTTTTTCAGACTCTCTAAACATGAAAAACCCATGAGTTGTTTTTCTTTGGACTCGTAAAACAAACATTGAAAGGCCCATATGGGACCGAACCACTCCTTCCTAGGGTTTGTTAAACATACTCCAAGGGACTCGTCCGAAGGATGAACTTACATCAACAAGCATATGTTATCCTCCTCAATATTGCATAAAAATAAAGAGGTACTCACCAGTAATGGTGGGGGAAATAATTGGGAAAGAAATGTGTCTAAACCTGTATTCCATGGAAGAGTCTCTTTTGAACATGACACCCTTTCACTCGCTTTGTGTCTAGGTTGGAAAATCCACTTGTTTCCTGATCATAATCCTTTATAAGATTACAAATTGGTTTGTGATCCTTGTTGTTGAGTCAGTTTTTCCAAGACAGTTGTCGTGTAGTCAATATGTTCAAAGAGAAGTTCAACCCAGAAATCCTTCTATTGTGTTGGCCATTTCTACAGTCCTTAATCCTTCTATTGCGTCATCCATCCCTGAGTCAGTCCTGAATCATTTGTTACTCTGATCTACTTCAAATATTGTTACTCGTTTCATGTCATTGATGGGGGATACATTAAGGCCCTCCTGTGACGAGTCTTTACCTGTCGACTTCAACTTATTATCCAGAAATTAGACCTAGAAACTAATTGGTACCTTGGAACTTGCATGCCTCAATGGCAGGTTTCCTCGCTTTCGACAATGGGTTTTCATCATTGACCCTTGATCGGGAGATTCCGCCGAGTGTTCGACTTCAACTCATTAATTCACATTCGTTGGATTGTACTAGTGTACCTTGGGAGTCATTCACATTAATGGTGATTTCCCTCTCACTTGTTAACGGTATACACTAATGATCGGTAATCAAGTGGTTTCTACCATGTTCGACTTCAACACCTGTAATCGCATGGTTAGGTTCGTACTATAGAGTGGTGGAGATGAAGACCCTGGATATTTCTTCATAGGTTCAGGTTGCATTAGAGTATATTCAGTTTGTACTATTGCATAGATCCACATTGTATGTCTCGTGGCTATGTTCAAAATTGAGTCTTTAACACATAGATCTACAATATATTTTTGGTGGCTATGTTCATATTTGAGTCATATTGGCATGGATCCACAGTGTATGTTTGATGGCCATGACCTATCTTACTTGACATGGATTTTCACATGTCGACATTTATGCTTCGATTCATTTGTATTCTAAGTATGGCAATGCCTACCTCAGTGATGATATATTATTGTACTGTATTTTCTTGTTTGTTGACAGGTTTTCGACCGACTGTTCCTTGTTCCCTACACACACTTGACAAAGTATATCAACTATCACTCTATTCTAACTTCATACTTTGGGGGGCTCTCTGTTACACATTATTTTCATCACCCTTATGACTGTTAATGATGTAAACCTATCTTTTCCTTCAGAGGGGTTAATGGTTTGAATTCCTGAAGAAAGAAGGGAGAAGAACTTTCCCTGAGAGAAGAAGTTGTATTTTCCTTTGTGAAAACCCTGTTAAGGAGGATTTCCGCAGACTGTTATATACATAGGGTGTGGAAATGCTTGATTTCTGCAGGTTGCACTATATCTAGGTCGTGGAGTTTTCGCAGGCTGCATTACAGCTAGGGTGCGACGACATTCATACGTGGGAAAAACAAGCATTTTCTCGATGCTTCTAGAAGGAGAAGATTCTATGGTGAGGTGGCCTCCAAATGGTTTGGATTTTACTCTCTTTCATGTTTTAGTGGGATCATCCTAACGTCCTCACCTTATCCTATTCATCTTATAAAAGAAGAGGAGCTCTCATGTAGAAAGTTAGTTGGATTGAGCTTCGGAAATTTATGTTGGCTTTGAGCTTTGCTTTGTCAAGATAGATTGTGAGTAGTTATCAGATCCACGGTCTCAAAATCCTTAGAGCAAGAAGTGTGTGGGAAGCAAGGAACTATTGGAAGGAACCTGACAACATCAAGGCATCTGGTTGTATCTTTCTTCCACATTATATAATACAGTGGCATGTTTCTTTCCCATAAAATCATTCTCATTTTATTACATGACTCCTTGATCACATGTTTAAGTTTTCATTGAATACATTATTGTTGCTTTCACTTTGGTTGGTTTGTGTTTCATAGCAGGATCAATAGCACAAGAGCATCGGAGCAAAGAAGGGACAACAAAGATATAAGGAAGCGAGATTCAATGGTATGTCATCGATTCCTTCTTTGGTAGTAAATTCAATGATTGTAACTTAGGGAAAGAATCATGTCATGTCCTGTTTTGTTCTAGATCCAAGTGGATCTAGGGAGATTAGTTTATGTCCGCATTCACCGATTTATCCAATAACACCTCTCACAGGTTTTACCCGACAAGTTGGGGTGCAGAGAATTGGCATACCATACAGTAGAAAGAGGTACAACAAGGAGTTGAAAGCAGTTCAGAAAAAGGTCTGGCCAACTTTCCCCATTCAAGTTGGCATGTGCACATTATTAGATTTCGGTCACTGTAAAGTTGAGGCTGCAACCCTGGAGGATGTCAAATTATTTGACATTGAATTCAAGAAGCATGATCCACACAAGATAGTGGAAAATCATCTGGATCGGTTTAACATGAAACGATACATCCATGAGAATTCTCCTTATGACGAAATGTTCAGGGGAGTTAGATCTTATGAGGAAGTTCGAAGCAGATTCCAGACCCTGCCGCCTGATCAACAAGCTGGTTTCCTCAACTTTTAGAAGCAAAGACGAAACAATTTACCAAAGATACTGTAAGGAGAGTCAATACCCACGCCTCCTTCACATGAAGCTAGGCCTACAAGATCTGAACCAAGTTGCTCCACTAAGCACAAAGCTAAGGAAGTCCCAAAAGGCCCATAAGTGTTATTTCATGAAATAAGGGCGTCACTGTCAGGACTGAATGATCCACAAGTGTTAGCTTGGTTCAAAGCCTTCATGAATCCGGGACAAGTTCTCCCTCATTCAACACCAATTACTTCTGCTGGCACCCCGAATACAACAAGACAAGAACCTTCCACTGAAATTAGTTATCCTATCACATCATTAACCCCTTTACAGAACAGCTTCAAAAATCCTAGTTCCGAACTCACTTTCGTAGGTGATCTTACTCCTATCTTGCCCAAAGAGATGCCTCCCTCAGATTTCTTTTTCAGTAAGAAACGAAAATCTATCGTGAAGAAAGAATCTCACCAAAAAGATGGAGTTATCACTAAAAGGAAAATATTGGTATATGACGGGAAAGACAATGATGGTCTAGAGTTTGCAAAAGAAGTTGCAAGTTCATTGGGGGATTTTTCCACTGCCAATCAATGGTCAGTGGAAAATTTAACTGAACAACTGCGACATAAATGCCTCTTGGTAGAACAATTGCAAAATGAGATATATAGTACAGAGCAGACTGTCAGAAGCAAGATGAACCAATACTTTGAGCAAATCAGGGCTAGCCATCAACATCAAATTAGGCAGTTATAGGATAACCTTGAGTTTCTCTACTAGAGTTCACAGACAAGAAAAGGACTGATCACTCAACGTGACAACCTGATTGAGAAGCTGCAAGCCAGACTGACCCTAACAAAGAACACAATGATAGGCATTTCTGCCTTCAAAACACAAGAATTAGAAGTCAATGAGAGGATGGAAGTTGCCCAGCAAGAACTCTATCTAAAAGTAGATGCTATTCAGAAGTGCTATTAGATAGTAGACCTTTCCCTAAAAGATATTTATGTCAAGGAAAAAGAGGCCTGCTTAGCCCGATCTAAGTTTCAATGAGTTCTCATATGGAAGCAGAGAGCTAATACCCTTGGTCTTCCCCTTCTCTCTCATTCTGAACAAGTAAGAGGCGAAATGGCCCTAAAATCCTGGGAAACAAATCTGGAAGAAGGCGAGAGACTTTCCATAGATGTAAAAGAGGCTTGTCTAGAGGCATTATCTTCATTAAATAAAAAGATGATGGAGTTCGAAGGGAATAATATCTTAGAATCCTTGGGGAAAATTGAGATAGAAATGAACCAGCAAAGCTCGAGAAAGAACAAGGAAGATACTCAGGCAACCATTCAAGAGATGAGCCAGATTGATCTACTTAAAATCAATGAATGGTTGGTTAATCCAAGTTCACAGTTTCAGGTTACAGTCCAAGAAGTGAACAAGATCTAGGAGAATTTGCCACACATACAGAAGAAGATGTTCGCTTTTGAACTAAATGAAAGGATTGAGCCTTCAAGATTCGTGGTAGCATTAATGGATAGGTGCACCCAATGCATTGAACAGGGAAAAGCGAGTGTAGCTAGGAGAAAATGAAAATGCAGGCACAACATCCACTTTCTCCACCCACTCTACCTTTCACACTCCAACAGTCACTTACCTCGTCTATCCCTACCACCCGCATTCTTGCATCCACTCATCCCACCTCCTTATTGGACACTTGTTCCCCCATCATTCTTTTCGTGAACAATTACTTTTTCCTGTAACCGTTATCCATCCATTAACGAGCCAACGCTGAGGTATTCATCTAATGATCCCCCCCCCATGTCTTCAACTGCAATTCCTTATCTCAGTGAACATACCCGAAGGGACAGATGGAAACGAGATCAAATGGAAAAGACAATAAGCCGAATGATTGTGGTGCCCCTAATGGACATGTGTACTCGACTCAAATATCAAAGGAAAACAAGTGCATATACCAGCAAACGAAGAGACATAGGAAGCGCCAACAAAACTCAACAATATTTTCATGTTGTTGTTTTATTCAGATGTATTCTATTTTTAGTCAAACATTGTGGGAAGACCAACGATTTTCAGTTGTGACAAATTTTGTATAAATACATATATTTTAGATATATTCAAGGCTGCTTCTTGCCGAATGTAAAAGAGAAACTCTTTTGAGTATTAATACAAGTGCAGACAGAGATTCTAAGTTTCGTTCAATTTGAGTTATGTGTTCCCTCTGTGTTTCTATTTCTTTGAATTTCTTTCTATAATTCTTGAAGAGTGATTGATTGAAATTTAGTAATACATCTACTGTGATCATATTATACCAGGAGTTCGTTCAATAAACAACTTTTCCTCTGTTATTACTATGAGTAAAACACGACCTGTGATATGTGTGAATTACTGCATTTTTATATAATGTTCAAGGGTGCTTCTTCTACTTTTCTTCTACTGTAAACAAGGTGAGACTTATCTGTAATTGATACTTGAGTTTGTTTAACATTTTTGTAAATATTTCTACATCATTTGACATTATAATTGCGACTCAGATAACAAGATACAACCTATGTACTTTCTTATCATTAATTTCTTTTAAAGATGATTTCTCAGAAAACTGAAGGTAGAAAAAAACACTCATAAAAACATTTCATTTAAAACCTTTGATGCCCGACATTATTCTTTGAGCCTTAGAATCAATCTCAGGAACAACATATTTTTGGCGTCGTTACTGGGGATGGAGAAACGAAATCATTTTTCCCTAGGAGAACGACAAGGTAAATTTTGGTCTTTGATGATGAACAAAGATTGAATATGTGAATAAGGATTACTTCATCTTTCACCTGGCGACTCCACCGTAGACAAAACTGGCATTTGGTCAAAATAATACTAGGAAAAACCCGGAAAAAGCAGACTACGCCAGTTTCGATCCCGAAAAATTGTTGAAACCAAAGGGATATCTCAGACAAACTTCTGCATCGACAAGTAAGGTCCACCAACCCAAAATTACGCAAGTTAATTCTAAGATTCTTGTTGAAGAACTAACTCGTAAAGAAAATTTTAAACAAGTTCATTCTGCAAAAGCATCAACAAGTAAACCCGAAGTTAAACTTGAAACTACAGAGGTAATTATTCCTAAAGTAAATTTTGAGATTGACCAGACCATCCATGTTCCATTGATAGATAATTTTACCAGTGAAAACAATCCATTTCAATCCCTACTCTAGTTAGTACTCAGTCGATTCCTTCTCTTCCTAAAGTTAAATTTTTGTTTCCCAAAATACTAAAGATTATTTTCTATACTCAGATTCATCCCCTATTACTTCTCCTATCTATACATCAGGTAAACCTAAGGAGATGAGCTGAAGTTTTCCTTTTCCCTCTCATCTAGAACTTTCGTATTCTCACAATTTTTTTCTTGAACTTCATTCAAACATCCCTAAGTAGTCAAAAGATTTGTAGGTCGGTCTTTTGAAGTTTTTGAAAATCTCCTATTTAGTCCTCAAGTTCCGTCTCCTAGACTTTCAATGGTCGGGGTTGGAGGTGCTGGTGCTGGAGGTGCAGGGGCCGGTGGACAAGCTCAACCCCCTAGGATCTTTGCCAAGGTCACCGCTAGATATGATCCCTTAGTTCTTCCTGCTTTCATGCATGATTTACCCGAAAATTACATGAAGAACCTCCCCAAATTCATGGGAGAAGGGGATCTAACAACAACATAACATATAACCTTTTTCGATCAATTTGTTGATATTCTTGGCATTGAGCACGAGGACGTTTACACAATACTGTTAGTACAAAATTTTGAAGGAAATGTAAGAACTTGGTTCAGAGGACTCCTAGTAGGTTCTATACGATCATATGACGATCTAGAAACTTCCTTCCTAAGACAATGGGGCGAGAAAAATGATCATCTTTATTACTTAACCGAATTTGGAGCCTTGAGAAAGAAGACTTCTAAATCAATCCTAGAATTTATCCAAATATTTAATAATCTTTATCACAAAATCCTAGCCGAAGTTAAACATTCTCAACCAACTGCAAAAGTCACTTTTGTAGGGGCCTTTTGTTTCCGATTCCGCTCTACTTTTGAGAGAAATAATATCCACTACTTTAGCGAGGATGCAAGCTGATGCTATATAAATTGAGTCCAATATGATGGCATCTGGGAAGTTGAAAACTAAAGTTGAGATGGGAGTTAGAGAACCCAGGCATTTTAAAGAACGTACAGGACCCTCTGGATTTGGAAAGTCCGTAGAGAAAAAAATGGATGAGATGGCCAAAATTATTAAAGATTTATCAAACAAAATTTCCAGGATGGAAATAGAGCAAGCCAAACTTGATCCATACGTTAGGAATCAATTCAGGAGAAACCCTAATCCTCAGATACAAAAAAGACAAATAAAAAATGAGGATCAAAAGATTCAAGCTTCGTTTAAAACTGAGAGCTTCATGTAGAGAGATGAGGTGCAATATTATGAAGAATTAGAGGAAGATCTAAACAACCTCGGTGATGATGATCTTGAGCCTCACCTAACCAAATCGGATTATGAGAAATCCTGAGATCTGGGATCTCTGTTTAATAATGATGAAAACATCAACAATATGGAGGATTCTACATATAAAGGTCTCTCTGACTCGATAATGGTCGAGCTTCAACATAAATATGATTTAAGGGCAAGAGAAAAAAGTTCTACAAATATTCCACCGAAAAATATTTTATCACGAAACAAAGCAAATGAGGTAGCAGTTACAAAACCATCAACTGAAACACAAGTTTCCCGAACAAAGCATGTTGAAAAGAAAGCAACACAAAATAAGAATCCAGAAAATACAGAAGCTGAATTTCAGACCAGGGAAATTGAAAAACCAATTGTTACTTTACATTTAGAGAATGAACTTAATAAAATTAAAACTCCAATGCCTCTGGTTGAACTTGCTAGGAACCTAATCTATAAAAAAAAAATCTCTAAAGTAATAATTTTTTCTGATGCTGAATGTCAAGACGATGTTATCAATTTGAAAGACGAAAAACCTACAATCATGTTTAGACCACACATTGAAAGCAGTAAGGATTTCGTTGCTCCGTTCTGTATTACATTGACTGTGCATGATCATTTACTTCACAATTGCATGTTAGACTCATGAGCCTTGCATAATTTAATGCCTAATATTATCATGGAAAAATTGGGCCTTGAAATTACCAGACCTTATCAAGATTTGTACTCGTTTGACTCTAGAAAGGTCAAGTGTCTGGGTACGATTAAAGATTTAGTAGTAAATCTTGCTTAGATTCCTGTGAAAAGTCTCCTTATGGATGTGGTTATTGCTGACATTCCTGCCAAGTATGGTATGATTTTATCCAGATCTTGGGGTGCCAAGCTAGGAGGATCGGTTCAGCTAGACATGACCTATACTACAATTCCAATTTTTGGTGAACAATTTACTCAATTGTACAGGGAAACTAGACTGTCGTATACTGTAAGCGACCCTCAAAACCCTAATAACTACCCAGTCTATGTTGCTAATCAAGACTTAGGAAATTGTATATTATCTATAGATGATGATTTTGAAGAATGTATAGAAGAAGAAAATAAAAAAATATAAATTTCAGAGAAAAATATAAGTGTTAGAGAAGGGATGTGAAAAATGTTCTTCGATGGTGCTTCATCCAATGAAGGAGTAGAAGCTGGAGTTTTATTCATGGCACTATGCGATGCGTATGTTATTCCTTTCTCTTATAGATTACAATGGGAGGTCGATTATACCAATAATGTTTGTGAATATGAAGCTTTAGTTTTAGGACTAGAAGCTGCAAGAAAGTTAAAAATCGAACATTTGATAGTTTATGGTGATGCAAAGCTCATTGTAAAACAAATAAAACAACAATATCAAGATAAGAATTCAATATTGATATCGTATGGAAATTGTGCCTGAGATCTTATAGATAATTTCTTCTCGTCCTTTAATATTCACTCTATTCCCAGAATGCAAAATCAACAAGCTGATTCTTTGGCCAAAGTTGTTGCGACTTTCATACCACCTACGATTTTGAAGATGAAATATCATATCGAGATGAGACATAGACCTTCGATTCCAAACAATGTTCAGCACTGAAAAGTGTTTGAAGACCCACATATATCAAGAAAATCAGAATTATCCTGCTTGGATTATGCAGGAAGGAGAGAACCCAGAGAAGTTCCAAGATAAAATTGCAAATCACCGCATGTTATTACTTAAAAAAAATCAAATTCCCAGAGGCCCGATCCCTTTAGAAATGTTGTTTGACCAGGATGATATGCCTTTGAAGTCTACTTTGCGACCTTAACCCAAAGAAGTTGAAGATTGTAACATATGGACTAATGAAAATCCCAAAATGGTCAAAATATCAAAATATCTTCCGGCACAAGTAAAGAGTGAATACACTGAGTTACTTAAAAAATATAAAGATGTTTTTGCATGATCTTACGATGATTTAAAAAATTATGACACTTCTGTTATTGAAGACAAGATTCCCTTGAAACATGGTATTAAACCTTTTAGGCAAAATCTTAGACAGATAAACCCAATTCTTCCGCCAATAATAAAAAGGGAGGTTAAGAAACTCCTTGATGCAAAAATCATCGTTTCCCTCAGATACTCTGAATGGGTGGCCAATTTGTTCCCTGTCAGAAAGAAGAACGGCAAAATAAGACTCTGCCTTGATTTTAGGAACTTAAATCGATCTTCTCTAAAATATAACTACCCACTCCAAAAGGTGGACCATCTTTTAGAGAAGGTAATAGGGGCTAACACAATTTCTATGATTGATGGTTTCTCAAGATATAATCAAATAGTTGTTCATGAAGATGATAGGGAGAAGACTGTGTTTACTACTCCATGGGGGACCTTTATGTATGATAAAATTCCTTTTGGTTTAATGAATGCAGAAGAAACTTTATAGAGATCAATGGATATCGTTCGTCGGTGAGAGAGACAAGTTTTTTGTTAATATATTAGACGATCTGACAATTTTTTCCAATTCTGATGCCGAACATTTGATGCACCTCAAAAAAAATTTGAAAAATGCAGAAAATTTGGTTTGTCTCTTAACCCCAAAAAATCACACTTTGGTATGCAAGAAGGTAAACTTTTAGGTCATATAGTTTCAAAAGATGGAATCAAGGTTGATCCTAAGCGAGTTGAGGCTATTGACCTGATTAATATTCCTAGAAATATAAAAGAGATTAAATCTTTTTTAGGTAAGATCAATTTTTTGAGGAGATTTATTCCTAACTTTGTTGAAATAATCAAATTGATTACAGATATGATAAAGAAGGACAACGAAGTGGAATGGACTGTAGAGGCCAAAGCGTCTTTCAAGCGTGTTAATAAATCTATAGGGGAAGCACTAGTATTGGTAAGTCCGGACTATACAAAAGAATTCTTAATCTTCTCTTTCACTTTTGAACATATCGTTGTAGCAGTGCTCCTTCAAAAGAATGAAGAAGGATTCAAACAACCAATATCCTTTTTCAACAAAAGGCTCAGAGATGCAGAGCTAAGGTATGACATTCTTGAAAAACAAGATTATGCAATGGTGAAGGCTCTCAAGGATTTCAGAACATATGTCTTTTACTCCAAAATAATTGCTTATGTACCAACAAATGAAATCAAAGATATCTTGGTTCAGCCAAACAATGATGGAAGAAAAGGTAGATTGTTGGCTAAAATTCAAGAGTTAAAATAGAAGTGAAACCAACCAAGCTAGTGAAAGGTCAAGGTCTGGAAAGGCTTTGGACGAATCAAATTTTAGAGCACTTGGAATAAATAACTTCGAATCACATGATTTTCTTCTAGATATAGAGGAAATTGATGATCAAGCACCTGTAATTCAGATTGAAGATAAGTTTTCTTCCTCTGCCCGGTACCGTGATATTGTTACGTACCTCCTCACTCTTCCATGCCCAAATGGCATGACTCCTAAAGAAATAACTTTAAAGCTACATGCAATTAAGTATTTCATCGTTGATGTCAAGCTATATTGGAAAGACCCTATGGGTTTCTTGTTATGTTGTCTGACAAAATCTGAAACAGAAGGTGTCATTGACGAATTTCATGAAGGAGTATGTGGAGGACATCATGCCTGGAGAGCAACAAGTTACAAGATTTTAAGGGTAGGATATTATTGGCTAAAGTTATTTATTGATATGAATGCAAGGGTTAGAGTTTGCACTTCATGCCAACTGTTCGCTGGAAATAAAAATCTCCTTGCCTTACCTTTAATTCCAGTAAAAGTTGAAGCTCCTTTCCAACAATGGGGCCTAGAATTCATCGAAAAAATCCATTCGGAATCAAGTTCTCAACATAGATGGATTCTAACCACTATCGATTACTTTATGAAATGAGTTGAATCCATTCCAACTCGAAATGCTACAAATTCGGTAGTAATAAACTTTTTGGAAGAAAACATCCTAGCAAGATTTGGTTTTCCTCGAAAAACAACCACTGTTAACGCTCAAGATTTTAAATCTATGGCAATGATAAATTTCTGTCAGAAATACAATATTGTTTTAGGTCATTCTACAACTTATTATCCTCAGGGAAATGGGTTGGCAGAATCATCTAACAAGAGCTTGATGACCATAATAAAAAAACTTTTGACATAAAATAAAAAAAATTGGCATATCCACTTAAAGTACGCCTTATGGGAAAACCGAATTAGCACCAAGGAATCTATAGGTATGTCTACTTTCCAATTGGTTTATGGTACTGATGTTATCCTTCCTATCAATCTTGCTCTTCCTATGATGAAACTATGGCATGATGCAAATGAAGAGCTAAACGACGTTACAAGAAGAATAAATCAAATCATCAAAGTTCAGTAGAACAGAGTGGAAGTGAATGATAAGCTTCAAAAGTACCAGGATAATATGAAAGCCCTTTTCGATAAAAAATCCAAAGACAGGGAGTTTCTTCCTGTCTTAGTTTTAAAATGGGAGGATAGAAAGAAAGATGCAGAGAAACATGACAAATTTGATTATCTCTGGTTCGGACCATTCAAAATTGCAGCTGCTGAGGGAAAAAACTCATTCTCACTGGAAAATCTTGATGGAGAAATTCTTGATGCTCCTATCAATGAGCGTTAATTAAAACATTTCATGCAGTAGTCACATTTCAGATTTCCATTGTATACATCGGATTGGATTGACATTGACTATTTTAATTTTCAATTTTTCTTTTTTTTTTGTAAATTATTCGAGTCATTTGATCATTTGTTGTAAACATTTTCAATAGATTTATGATTGTTTGACATTATTTGAATGAAAAATAAAAACATATGTATCACATATCATCTCTATTCTACAGGATTTTCTGACATTTTGCATTTTATTCCTTTTGCAGAATATATCTTGTTGAACATGAGATGAGGTTGATAAAAATTCGACACTCGTTTTTAAAACATTCAATTTCTCTAAAAACATGTGATAAAATAATAATATGCCTTGCTGAAAATTCAAAAGGAAAATAAGGTATGGGTTCATACTCTTCTTATGGTTGAAACAAAATTTTAAAGAAAATTCTTTTTGAAATAAATGTGAAGGAAGTTTTCCTCATAATAATACTATCACCCGACCCAAAAATCAAAGAGGTATAAAATTACAACTTACAGTTTCATACTGATAAATTCTAAAGCCCTCTTTGAAATAAAAATAAAATAAAAATAAATAAGCTTGAAGGAAGTCTGAACTAAATACACAAAGTTGTGTAGGATTAGGATATTTTGTGTAAGGTCCTCTAAATCCTCGATTTGGTTATTTTTACCTATCTCCAAGTTCTTATCTACTTCAGATTTTCTTTATCCTTTCTTAGTCTTCATAGAAATAAAGAAACTCACCTTGACTCTCAAAACTTAAAAACATATTTTCAAAGCAAGATTAGGCGAAAATCTTTATGTTCCTTTGATTTGAATTGAAAAAGTAAGTCTAGGATAATCCCGATAAATTTATTTCCTCTATCAGACTTTAAATTGACCAATTCGCTCATATTCCCATAAATGTTTTTCCTATAGGTGAAGGTGTATTGAAAATTGGAAGAAAGTTAGTTTCAAAGTATTCTTAAAATTATTGACAKACCTTCTTTTCAAAAAAATTTAAACATATATCATCCCTTGTATGTTACATATAGATTGATTGCCCCCACTTCAAAATATTAAAATACAAGACATGGTGAAAGTAAATTCATAKATTGATTGCCCCATCTTGTCCAAAAGAGGTGATGAMAGGAAATYCATRTATTGATTGCCCTCATCTCAACGAAATACAAAAGTATTAATTGAAGTGGTGAAATGAAATTCAATGGGAGAAGTAGATAACTTCATTGGGGTACTGAACAKGCTCCCTAGCAGTGAAGAAATATCTATGATATMTGTAAGTTCGTCATGCATATCCATATATCATACTATGTCATCTAGTTATCTTTCTGGTGACATTAACATCCTGAACCAACTAGGGATTCCCTAAGTAAATTGTTACAACTGCTTGACCTTGAAGCAAACAAAGTTGGTCAAAGACTGATATTTTAGTTAAAGTTATTTTGATTATCTTAAACAATTCTAAAATTAGTTTTAGGAAAAGGAAATTTTAATTAGCCTAACTTGAGATCAGTCATTAAGTATGTTTGAAAGGTTTTTTTTAAGATTTGGTTAAATTCGTTTTTCTATGTATGATTAATTCTTAAATAAAGCCAAAATATGTTTTTCAAAAAGAAACAATGACTCCATTTTACCCAATAAAGACACTTGGTCTACTGTTCTTTCACACCTCACAGGGCGCCACAATCCCTATATGGAGCCTATGTTGGAACACACATAATTTTGAGCTTTTGAACTTTATATTTTACCTCTTAGAAATAAAAGTTTTGAAGCCGCTCAAGGTTTAAAAGAAAGCTTTTAGCAGTCGCTTCGCATCTCCGCGCTTCAGGTATTCTAGCAAACCCAAACAACGAAACCCGAAGATAACCACTTGTGACTTTTCCTAAAGAACTTAAGGACACAAGTCATAAAACACGTGTCCTTTAAAAATATTTCCTTGAGTTGACACGTGGCACTCATTTTTGACATTTACATCGGATAATTCACACGTTTTCAAGTGACACGTGGCACCTCTCTTTCCTTGTCACGACATCAGAATGACGCCATCCCTGCCACGTCACTCTGAGAGATTACTTTTCGAGAGTTTATGATTTCACAATCCTTAGATTATCAAAGTGTCGAAGTAAAGCGATTACAAAAATAAAAAGGGTTTCCAAGGAATTAATAAAATGGTTAACGACTTTAATGAGTCATGATTAAGAGTTAATTAATTACTTCACAGTTTCAGATTTTGAAAAATTTCCCTTGTGCTATATTCAAAACTTCTGAAGTCCGAACTTCCGAAATACTTAAAGTTAATACAATGTTTTAAACATGATTAATTAAGACTTAAAAGTGATTACTCAGAGATTAAATCCTCTGCGAATTCAAACTTTGGGAGATTTCCACCCTGTCGCATCCAAAACTCCCAAACGCGAACCGTCGAAGTATTAATGACATTTATGATTGATTAAGGATAATGATTTAAAATAAGGATTGCGAATCACCAGGTAATGAATTCCATTAAGTTTAATAAATTCTTCGTCAGTAAAGCTATATGAAGATCAATAGAGATTTGAATAAAACACTTCGAATTTCAAAGTCATTTTTACCATTTGCAATTAGCAGTTTTTATCCAGTGTAGAGATTAGAAACTTTTGTTGTCATAGGTAAGCTAATTTTGTTCCCTTGAAGATTATGGTGCCACTAAAAGCTGCAAATAATCTTGATGCATCGGGTGATGATTCAAATCCAAATGTAGATGTTCTATCAGACACAACTCCACAAGTTGCGGACACCATTAAAACTTGGACGCAGGTTTTTGATGTCTTAGAGCATAAGATCATTAATTGTCCAAATGACTATGCTGAAGAAGACACCGACTCCTTTAAAGCTAAGCTTAGACATGTAGCATAGTCAAAACTGCATAAGATCACTGCACGACCAATAATCATACCCTAGAACGATATGATAAATTGGGCCTTGGAGCATGTCGACATCCAAACCAGGAGCATCATCAACCACTAGTAGGTCACCGTCGGATCTTTCCGACCAGAGCACATACAAGTAATGGAAAATCTTTCCCATACTCCTAAATACACTTACAATGCTGCATTTGTTCTAGAGTTTTAGAGAAATGAATGCACCCAATACGCTAGAAATGGTCATGATATAGTCAAGACCTGGTGGGGACATCCAGAAACATTCAGAGCTGACGCTCATTGTATGTACGCCATGTTGTCTTTAGACACTCATATGTTGTATGTAGCCATGATGCTCTGTCGCCTGTTTGGAAAGAAGAATCCTACACATTTCTGAGTCGAGTGGGTAGCCATCATGAATGAAGTAGCCGAGGATTACACCTTCAACTGGGCCAAAATGTTATCTGATAATTTGGCCAAGGAAATCGCTGAGTATAAATCAAAAAAATCAAAAGGGCAGCCTGCCCCTTTTTACATGTCGGCGTATGTTATGGATGCCATTTGTTTCATGAACCATTTTCCCTTGATGAACTAGAGTTGGACTCCGGCCAGTTATGAGCCAATTCATTTCTATCATTCCAAATTATGGGACGAGAACGCCAAAGATTTCTTTTACGAAATATGTCACAACGTTGTAGTCCCTGTTCATATAGCTATTTATGGTCACCCACCACCTTGAATTTTAGAAAGGATTATGGGGAACTTAGGAAAGCTTGCAAATTGGTTCATTGAGGAGAATTTCTCCTATATCAGAGTATTTGTTTGTTTCGTTCCTCCTCATTCCCTCCCACAGTTTTTACTCGACAACTTGGTGTGCATAGAAGTGGCATACCAAACAGTAGCAGGAGGTATCAACAAGGAGTTGAAAGCATCTTAGAAAAAGGTTTGACCAACTTTCCCCATTCAAGTTGGCATGTTCACATTATTAGATTTCGCTCACTCTAAATTTGAGGTTGCAACCCTGGAGGATGTCAAATTAGTTGACATCAAATTCAAGAAGCATGATCCACATAAGATAGTGGAAAATCATCTAGCTCAGTTTAACATGAAACAATACATCCATGAGAATTCTCCTTATGACGAAATATTCAGGGGAGTTTGATCTTATGAGGAAGTTCGAAGCAAATTGCAGACTCTGCCCCCTGACCAACAAGCTGGTTTCCTCAACTTTTAGAAACACAGACAAAACAATTTACCAAATATATTGCAAGGAGAATTATACCCACGCCTCCTTCACAGGTAGCTAGGCCTACAAGATCTGAGCCAAGTTGCTCTGCTAAGCACAAATATGAGGAAGTCTCAAAAAGCCCAGAAGTGTTATTTCACGAAATAAGGGCGTCACTGTCAGGATTGAATGATCCACACATGTTAGCTCGGTTTGAAGACTTCTTGAATCAGAGACAAGTTGTCCCTCATTCAACACCAACAACTCCTGATGGAACCCCGAATACAACACGATAAGAAACTTCCACCAAAATTAGTTCTCCTATCACATCATTAACCCCTCTACAGACCAGCTTCAGAAATCCTAGTTTTGAACTCACTTTCGTAGGTGATCTTACTCCTATCTTGCCCGAAGAGATGCCTCCATCAGATTTCTTTTTTAGCAAGAAACAAAAAGCTATCACGAAGAGAGAATCTCACCAAAAGGATGGAGTTATCACTAAAAGGCAAAGATTGGTATATGACGGGAAAGACCATGATGGCCCAGAGTTAGCAAAAGAAGTTGCAGGTTCGTTAGGGGCTTTTTCCACTGCCAATCAATGGTTAGTGGACAATTTAAATGAACAACTGCGACATAAATTCCTCTTGGTAGAACAATTGAAAAATGAGATATATAGTACGAAGCAGACTGTCAGAAGTAGGATGAACCAAGAATTTGAGAAAATCAGGGCTAGCCATCAGCATCAAATTAGGAAGTTACATGATAACCTTGAGTTGGTCTACCAGAGTTCACAGACAAGCAAAGGACTGATCACTCAGCGTGACAACCTGATTGAGTAATTGCAGACCAGGCTGACCCTAACAGAGAACACAACGATAGACATTTCAACCTTCAAAACACAAGCATCAGAAGTCAATGAGACACTGGAAGTTGCCAATCAAGAACTCTATCTAAAAGTAGATGTTATCCAGAAATGCTATCAGGTAGTAGACCTTTCCCTAAAAGATATTTATGTCAAGGAAAAAGAGGCCTTCTCACCCCGGTCTAAGTTTCAAGAAGTTCTCATATGGAAGTAGAGAGCTAATGGTCTTCCCCTTCTCTCTCATTTTGAACAAGTAAAAGGCGAAATGGCCCTAAAATCCTGGGAAACAAATTTGGAAGAAGGCAAGAAACTTACCAGAGATGTAAAAGAGGCTTTTCTAGAGGCATTATCTTCAATAAATAAAAAATTGATTGAGTTCGAAGGGAATAGTATCTCAGAATCATTGGGGCAAACTGAGATAGAAATGAACCAACAAAGCTCCAGAAAGAACAAGGAAGATACTCAAGCATCCATCCAAGAGATGACCCAAATTGATTTACTTAAAATCAGTGAATGGTTGGTTAATCCAAGTTCACAGTTTGTTACAGTCCAAGAAGTGAACAAGATCCAGAAGAAGCTGCCACAAATACGTAAGAAGATGTTCACTTTTGAACTAAATGAAAGTATTGAGCCTTCAAGATTCGTGGTAGCATTAATGGAAAGGTGCACCTAATGCATTGAACAGGGAAAAGCAAGTGTAGCTGGGAGAAATAAAAAAGAAGTTACATCGTCCACTTTCTCCATCCAC
Source organism: Picea engelmannii (assembly GCA_009831015.1). Lineage (NCBI taxonomy): Eukaryota > Viridiplantae > Streptophyta > Pinopsida > Pinales > Pinaceae > Picea > Picea engelmannii. Next base: position 412,338 of record ML786129.1, read on the forward strand.
TCTACCTTTCACCCTCCAACAGTCACTTACCCCATCTATCTCTACCACCCACATTCTTGCATCCACTCATCCCACCTCCTTATTGGACACTTGTTCCCCCATCATTCTTTTCGTGAACAATTACTTTTCCATGTATCCGTTATCCATCCCTTAATGAGCCAACACTAAGCTATTCATCTAATGAACTCCCCCCATGTCTTCAACTGCAATTCCTTATCCCAATGAACACACCCGAAGGGACAGATGGCCACGAGATCAAATGGAAAAGACAGTAAGTCGAATGATTGTGGTGCCCCTAATGGACATGTGTACCTGACTCAAAGATCAAAGGAAAACAAGTGCATATACCAGAAAACAAAGAGACATAGGAAGCGCCAACAAAACTCAACAATATTTTCATGTTGTTGTTTTATTCAGATGTATTCTATTTTTAGTCAAACATTGTGGGAAGTCCAACGATTTTCAGTGGTGACAAATTTTGTATAAATACATAGATTTTAGATCTATTCAAGGCTGCTTCTTGACGAATGTAAAAGAGAAACTCTTTTGAGTATTAATACAAGTGCAGACATAGATTCTAAGTTTCGTTTAATTTGAGTTATGTGTTCCCTCTCTGTTTCCATTTCTCTGAATTTCTTTCTATAATTCTTGAAGAGTGATTGATTGCAATTTAGTACTACATCTACTGTGATCATATTATACAAGGAGTTCGTTCAGTAAACAACTTTTCCTTTGTTATTACTATGAGTAAAACAAGACCTGTGATCTGTGTGAATTACTGCATTTTTATATCATGTTCAAGGGTGCATCTTCTACTTTTCTTCTACTGCAAACAAGGTGATACTTATCTGTAATTGATACCTGACTTTGTTTAACAATTTTGTAAATCTTTCTCCATCATTTGACATTATAATTGTGACTCGGGTAATGAGATAAAACCTCTGTACTGTCTTATCATTAATTTCTTTTAAAGATTATTTCTCAAAAAACCGAAGGTAGGAAAAAGCACTCATAAAAACATTTCATTTAAAACTTTTGATGCTTGACATTATTTTTTGAGCCTTAGAATCAATCTCAGGAACAACAAGGGGATTCATGTCCTACTATCTTAGGATTGTTGCCACATAAAAGTGGAGAATTTCTTGAGTCTGCTTTTGTTAAGGGATTCATCTCCTATTATCTTTTGATTGTTGCCATAGAAAAGTGGAGACTTTCTTGAGTCAAATTTTGTTGTGGTGATCGAGTTTTCTGGGTTGAATTTATTTTTTTCCAATTTTGGCATACTTTATAATTTTTCCAATTAAAATTTTTATGCATGCTCCTTTCAATAATGAAACCCCTTGAAAGCATATGGTGATCAATTTGGCATTTGCGTTTCAAGAAGAAGAAGGATGCATTGTTATTTAGGCAACACCATGGAAATATTTTAATCTCTTTGATTGTAAAATAGGAAAACATATATTGGATGTTTAATAAATGAAATAGGTGATGGTATCTTCCTTGTGTTCTCAATTGAACTTCCTTGTTTACATCTTCTTTTTTTTTCTTCGATAAAACTCATTGTTTTTAATGGCTAACACATGTCCTAATTAATAGAAATTTGCAAAAATGATAATTTCAACTAGATATCGTGAAAGCTAATCTCTAAACACAAGTTAGAAAAATATTTATTGCATAAACCATATGTATATACATGGCTTTGATATTTTTTATTATATTGTCCATATTGAAACTAGAAATCCAACAACAGTGCATCATAAAATCATCATACAAAACCTACATAAGTTTCTTCGTATCTAAATCTAAATTGTGAATATGTATACAATAGTGAGAAACATATATATTTTATTGAGTAATAATAGGTTTGCTTAGAGCATTGGTAGAAGTGAAAATCAAGTTTAAGGATTCTTTCGTTCCAATATATGTACTTATAATACTAAAAATGCGCACAAACTATGTACTTCTCATGAAAGGAAGAATATACAAAAGCTACAATAGGTTAGTCGTTTCCATTTATTTTCTTAGGAGAAGGGATCTCTTAAAACATGCATGCAATTTGAAATCAACCCTATAATTAAAATTGGGGTCCAAATAACATGTTTCACCTAGAATACATAGATAGCGTGCATGAAAGGAAAAGTCATTATCATTTTTGGTAAACATAGAACACTATATTATAACGATAAAATATTTAGATATTTTTATAAGATTAGGCAATGTGTCATTGGTGTGAGGATTGTGTGTTTAAAAAGGTAAAAATGTTATATTACTTGAATAAAATAAGTACATTATTTTACAAAAATATTGTTACAAATTAAGGAGAGTACACTTAGGGCCTTTCTAGAGGGTTGACACCCTAGGTAGGTAAAACATTAACTACTCAAATTCAATTCATTATTTCTACCTAGATTGATTTCCCTCTAGATAGAAATGCTCACAAGGCTCCACTGGCTAATAGGGCTTGGGGTCACATGGCTCACGATGACTAAATGCGAATATAGTGATTATTGACTGTCCCCATCCCTTTGAAGGGATGCCCCTTCAATAGGATAAAGGATTCCTTCTCGCGATGACTACTATAGCACCAGGATAAACATCGAAAAAACTAGGTTAAATACCAGTTTGTCTATCTTGTCTATGATTTTCTATCCATTTTCTACCCACTGAAAGGATAGATAGAGAAATAATTTATTACCAGAAAGAAATAATAGCAAAATAATGACTAAACAAGAGATAAATAAGGGGTATAAGGAGAAACTTAACTTCGTGTAGCTCAAGTACTCTACACCCTTTGATGTTAATCAACGTATCCAAACCAGTAAGAAAACACTACTCAAAGAAATTACAAGATGGATGGAAGTAGTATATAAGTAAGCAAATATGACTCAAATAAATTAAAATATGGATGCAATTAGTCTTAATATATGTTTCATGATTTTAAACATGTTTCATCCTTAATGTATTGTAAGAAACACATATAATGATTTTACCACGCTCATCCTTCTTGTAGTATCACCCTCATTGTCATGGAATCATGTTAATTAAATGGTTAGGGATCAATGCCAAATAGAATATTTTAAAATTTCAGATGCAAAAGAAAATAAAAAATCATCCAAGTGTTATAATAATGCAAGTATATGCCACCGCCTACGCGTAGTAATTGCTCCCCCAAATGGGTGTAGGCTAGTGAAGTAGACTTCGTCTTTGGAAATCATTCAAGCCGAGTGAGAGCTATTATGCCTTTCAAGGTTATTACCTTCTTATAATAAACATAAGACATTTTTTTCTTACAAAAATACTTTAAAATTATAATGGTACTTACAATACTTTAAAAGTATAATGGTACTTACAAGCACATTTTAAAGATACTGTTTTTTTTTATAAACTTATGGTTTTGGAAATTCTTAGCTGCTTAACTAAAATTGTAGATCATTTTGTAAGGTCTTTTGAATACTATAGTCAAATCGATTCCCTATTTTTTTTTTTATGAAAATGGGCAAATGAGCCTATCAAACGTTTCTTAAATTCAATCTTATTTTCCACCTCTTTAATTCTAATCTAACTATTTTTTTGGTGAAAGTGTGCTAATGAGCCTCTCAAACGTTTCAAAAGTTTGATCTTCTTTCCTACCTCATTAATTCACAATCTATATTTAAAAAAAGATGGCTCAAACGACGCACAACTAACAATGTCTCATGACATTATTTCCAATATTATTTTTTTTGGAAGTTTGGTTTTCTTTCCTACCTTGTTAATTTCAATCTTGATTTTAGAAAATCATGCCTCCATTTCAAGAAAGAAAGGCTTAGATGCATGACTCACAATGTATTACTTTTAATATAAGGTTTGGTGATTGAGGTGGAGTGTGAGATTCGTCTGATCAACCTGCAAGAGGATCTAGAATCTAATTGAGAAGCAATACAATTAGCAATTTGAGAGAAGAGAAGAGAAGAAGAATAATTGGAGCAATGTAATTCTCATTAACTTGTTGAAAAATAATAATCCAAAGATGAAATAATACAATACAATGTAATTGAATGTAATAGAATCAAATTAGTGCTCATGCAACTATGCCAGGCTTAAATACATGCAAAGCATAAGAGAAATGTTAAGATATTTAGACACTTAGGATTTAGTTAAGATCAACTTGGTCTAATGTGTCGTTAGGTAAAAGTGTGTTTCTTAGTGTGTTTCTTTAGTATGCATTTGTAGTTAGGTAATCCGGCGGTCACAATATGTTCCTGACATAGAGTGATTTGATGGATCATATTCTCATTGATCTTAACGACTACATTGATCCGTGGCTGAACACTTGATTGGTCCATGATCTGTATTTACATATCATGGAGGGTCATTAGCCGATGATCAATTATGAGAGTCTCTTGTAAATATATTTGTAATATCTTCTTTTGCATTGATAAATTACTCCAAGTGGCCACATTAGCTGGGGTCGTGGATGTTTCTTCATAGGGGTTTTACCACGTAAAAAATCAGTTTGTTATCTTTGATATGGTTGTGTGAGTGGTTACTGAAGGTGTTAACACAAAAGATTAGTCATGTAAAGGAGGATTTATGGTTTTCAAAGCCTACATTTAACCATTTATCTAGGGATTATGTCATACCATCAACTAACAACCTCCTCGAAGTGTGTAAGCTATATTTGAGTTGGCATTGTGAACTAGTTAAGGAAGAGGGTTGTAGGTTGGATAGGTTGCAGGAATCCTGGTGCAAATTCAAAATTACCAGCATCAAACTCAGGGTCATCAGGTACTCCATGAGATTTTTTGTCTTGTTTGGAGGTCAGGAAAGGAGTGTGGCCACTTTATTTTCCTTTGGCGCTGCGAACTGGCACAGGTGCTGCGAACTAAGACAGGCGCTGCAAAATTCGCTGCGAAATTTCCTGTAGCAGTTGCTTTTATAGATTTGATCATAAATCCAAAACGATGATGTGAGTTTCTCTGATTTTTTTTTATGGAGGAAGATGATATCCTTGTTGACTTGTTGACCAAATTTCAGCCTGACCCAATTTGGCATTTGAGAGAAACAATTAAAACACCAGTGCACTACGAAATGTGTTGCAAACTCTCTGTTTTGCATAGTTGTTGGATATTCGCCTTGTTGGGAGGTTACCACCTGTCAAGGAGGGTTCAAATGACTTCTCATGGATCGGTTATATGTCAAGGGACACATGCACCTAAGTTTTATCTCCATTAAAGACCTCATCTAGTGAGTTGGAAACAATTTTTTAATGACTTCCAACAATTTCCTGAAACTTAATAGTTTGTTGGATTTTTGTCTCTTTGATTGTTGCCACCTATCTCCAAGGCATAGAATCCAATGAAAGAGATGAGATTCAAACTTCTAAGGATATTTTGATGCTATTTTGTATTTAATGAAGGAGGGAGCTCTTGAATAAGAGTGAGAATGAGCTAAGAGAGGGATTCAATCTTGAAGACTCATCAGTCTGTATTTCTGGATTTTTGACTCTTGAGTGAATATAAATTAGATTTTCCTTATTCATATCTACTTTCTTTGTATTTGTGTCATTGGTGACTGATTCACATGGTTCTTGTTTTATTTAATGATTGAGAGAATCCTATCTTTCCTTGCATTAATGATATAAGTCTGCAAATGTACCTTTTCATCGTTATAGTTTTATCTTCATGTGTACCTGATATATGTATGATTTTACAGTTTGTATCACTTCTCCATATTCATTTAAACCTATTTAGTATCTGATTGAGTTCATGTGAAGCCAATTCTGCTAGAATACACTCTTAATTGTCTCATGAATGCAAGTGCTAACAGTCCATAGATTGATCCATCATTGAGAATTCTACTCATTAAAATCAGACATGTATGTTACCAAGCTTGCCCGATCTACAATCTAGGGTGAATTCTTGGAGAGCTAACAGAATGTGTTCATACTCTATTGGAATACCTATGTTGTCGAACATGGTATCAGAGCGCATTTGAAAAACCGCTCTCAGTGTAGATCGAGAACATGAAGTTGTGTTTCTGTATCTATGGTTTTTACCATTTATGTACATTTATGGGTTGAGAGGACTATTCTGTTGCGTCCATAGTGCTTGTTTTAGTAAATAATGTCTTTCATTTCACTCAAAAATATTTTCGTTTGCCCAAGATATGACCATTTCATTCAGATTTGAAGGTATAAATCTTGAATATGCTCTTTTAAATTTTTACAGAGATAATCTTTCGTTTTATTTATTTATGAGTTGCTACTCTTTTAGATATGTATATTATCTTTTCCTTGCACTCTGTGAAATTTCGACAAATCAGAAACAAAGCAGAAAAGGTTTTCCTATCTGTGTATGCTCTTTGTCGTGCACTCTGTGCAATCTCGATAAATAAAAAAACATAGGGAAACATTGCATTTTCTAGGTAAGCTAACCAAGATGTAACCCTTGTTGTCGCCGAGAACCAAATTTTTTTTCTTGTGTGAAACTAGTTTTTGATGAGCATGCTCTCCAAGGTTGTCTTCAACAACAATAAAAACACCCACAATCCTCCTTCTAAACAATATAATATGTTTTACACTAGCTCACTTGGTTAAAAGTTTCCTTATTTAGTAAGAGGTCTTGAGTTCAAGTATATTTTTTGTTATTTTTTTTGAAAAATTTCATGCATCCATTGTATAGTGTATTTCACTTAAATTATAATAGTGAATCAATGTAAGTAGTTTTAGTATTTTATTTTAAGTTATTTATTTTGTATGCAACTTTCATTTATAAAGTAACTTCTTTGTAAAAGTGATCCCCTATTATTCTATAAAAGTGGGTCACTTCATAAGCAACTTATTTGTAAAAGTGTGGTTATTACAAGGAGGGGTATCACCACGTGGACCAACGTCTACTTGCCACATGGCTCTTTGGTTACCTTTTATGCATTTTTTCAAAATGACATAAATTTCACGTTTGAAGTCTATTTTCGGTGCCATTTTTTTTGAAACAACCTATTTTTTTGAGAGAATTCCATCTAGACTATTAGTTTCAGATTTTAAATCCATATTATTTACACATTTAATATGGATTCTCCTAGTGATCTTTTGCCTACTAGTACCAACTAATTCTCATAGAAATATGATATGGAGAATGCATTAAGAGGTAAATGACTATATTGGATTACCTTGGGAAATGAACTAGAATCCACTTATGATGAAAAGAAAGTCAAATGGGTAAATAAGAATTATGAAGAACATGGAATGAACGAAATGTCCATCTCTCCTAATTTAAGGTTTCATCTTCAAGGAATTGATGACTCCGATGAATCTTGGGAAAAATTGAATCTATGTTTGGTAAACACAATATTATTTGAACCCACCATATAGAAAATCAAATAATGACTTTAAGTCCAAATGATTTTCCTTGCATTGAATACTATTTATCTAAGTTCAAAACACTTAGAATTTTTTGTAAAAAGTGTAAAATAGATTCAGAGGATGAGTGTTGCATATATATTGTTCTTTCGAAGCTTGATAGTGTATATTCAGTGTTTGTATCTACCTTTTATACCACTAGAGAAGCTCTAGGTAATTCCTATAAAACCCCACTCTTGAGTCCTTTTGTGATGCTTTGATTAGAGAGAAAGATAATATTTTGCAACTTAGAGTGATCAACACTGAAGGTATCTCCAACAAAGCCTTATTAGTTCAGCAGAAAGATAAATACAAGAATCCAAAGAAGCAACTTCCTTGCCACAACAACAAGAAAAACAAGGGCCTCAAACTCTCTCCACCAACTTCTGCTCCTAATGGTGACAAAGGAGAAAAATAAAAAATTAAGAAGACCAGTGACATACATTGTAACTTTTGTGTGAAATATAGTCACGTGGAGTCCAAATGTTTTAAGAAGATGGAAGCCTTAGAAGCAACTATGAAGAATCACACCATCAATATTAATTCTTCTTCTTCTTCTTCTTCTTCTTCTCAAGGACATGTACTTTATGCTTCTAGTTTCTCCTTCAATGGAATTTCTACTTCTTCTTTTGATGAGTGACTTGTTGATTTTGGAGAATATTATCATAWGGCTAAGGATAAAGCCATAATTTATGCTCTAAATGAATGTAACACCAAGAAAATATTTGTTGGTGATGATAGATMATTTATTTTTGTAAGGTTTGGAATAGTTTAGGTAGATAATGGCCCTTTCAATGATGTATTACGTGTTCCAAGTCTTTCTTACAACCTTCTATCAATATATCAGATCACTCATTTTGGTGAAGCTAAAACCATAGAATTTTCATCTCACCAAATTGTAATTAAGGATTTAAAATATCCTAAGCATGTCCTCACAACTAGAATTGTTGATGATATTACCAGGTTATACAAGTTTGACAAATTTGGGTCATCATCTTTTCCATCATTTTTTGTTGCTCATAACGATGAATTGAGCAAACTTTGGCATGAGTGGTTTGGTCATATAAAATATCACTCATTGAAACAACTATGTAATTAACATATTTTCATTGGTCTTCCTCTTGTTTCTTGTAGAGATGGTGTTTGTGCCGGTTGCATTATTGACAAACATCACTGGTACAATTTTGACAAACATGCCTCTTGACACACCTTGACCCCTTTGCATCTTGTTCACAGTGACTTGTGTGGTCCACTTTCTTATCCTTCTTTTTATCGGTGCAAGTATTTTCTTAACTTTCATTGATGACTTCTCTAGACGCACTTGTGACTTAGGTTTACTTCTTAAAACTTAAGAGCCTACAAGGCCTACAAGGCCTTTGTAGAAAAACAATATGTACATCAACTTCAAAGGTTAAGAACAAATAATGGAGGCGAACATGTGAACAAAATTTTTACAAGTTACTAAACTGCATAGGGAATCCAAATGCAACACACTATTCCATATACACCACAACAAAATGGTGTTGCTGAGAGAAAGAACCACACATTAAAAGAAATGGTTAATTGTATGATCCAATCTAAGGGATTAAGTCTTAATTATTGGGCGAAAGCCATTAACTATGCAAATTACATCGTAAATCGCACTCCCACAAAAGCTCTAAAAAACATAACACCAGAAGAAGCATGGAATAAAATTAAACCAAAGGTAAGTTACTTCTGAGTATTTGACAGTGTAGCATGGGATCACATTCCTGATGAGAAAAGGAAAGATTTACAACGTAAAAGTAAGGAGTGTATTTTATGTTAGTTATTTTGAACATGTCAAAGGTTACAAACTTCTTCAACCTCATTCAAACAAAATTATTATTCTAAGAGATGTTAAATTTGATGAAAATCTCTTGGCCCGCAAGCCTAATTCAACGTTTATGCCTTCTTCGGCCTACGATCCACCTTAAGTGTTTGTGCCATCTTCTTTTCCTAATCTGGTTTCTTCTTTTTCAGATGATGATAATGAGGATGACAATTCACCTAAGCCTGCTCACCTTCCTCCAGATGATTCCATTGAACATGAACTTGCACCAACACCACCTCTTCATAGATGGGTCCATTCAACACAAGAAGCAACTGGTGATTTTGTCAGTGATACTTTAGATTAGTTATAGACACGTTCATAGTTCCAACACGCCTCTTCCCTTTTGGCTCAAGTTTCAAAGAATCACAATCCAAAGACATTTATAGAAGCTTTAGGTCACCCATATTGGGATACGACAATGAATGAAGAGTATCATTCTTTAATGGAAAATGATACTTGGGATCTTATACCTCTTTCGAAAGAAAGAAAACTTGTCAGATGCAAATGGGTCTACAGAACTAAGTATGCATTAGATGGAAGTGTTGAAAGACACAAGGCTTGATTAGTAGCTAAAGGATTCTCTCAAGTTGAAGGCATTGACTATAATGAAATATTTGCTCCTGTAGCCAAAATGAATTCCATCCACCTTGTTCTAGCCCTTACAACCTCACATAAATGGGAGGTCCATTAGATGGATGTCAAATATTCCTTCTTGCATGGGTATTTTTAAGAAGAAATATACATGGAACAACATCATGGCTATTTCTAGAATGACTCCAATCTTGTTTTCTACATTAAGAAATCTCTTTATGGTCTTAAGAAAGCTCCTCGAGCTTGGTATGCCAAAATTGACAACTTTCTTCTTGATACCAACTTTTCTAGATGTCATTCTGACCCTAATGTCTATACCAAGAAAGCAAGAAGCCATCTCATAATCCTTGTTCTTTATGTTGATGACCTTATCCCCAGCGGTAGTGACCCAACACTTTTAAACCACATAAAAACCATCCTTAAAAAGAAAATTGAAATGATCGACTTAGGCTATTTGCACGATTTCCTTGGCCTCCAATTTTTGCGAACCAATGAAGGATTTTTTCTTTCCCAGTATAAATATGCTTGTGACTTTCTTCATTGCTTTAATATGGAATATTCAATACCAACCCCTTATCCCTTCTGTTAGCACAAGATTGGTTAAGGTGCCAAGTGTCAAGAACAAGCATTGACAAAACTCTCACAAGGTTCCAAGAATCAAAATCACTCACGGATTTGCGCTACCCAATCGCACGCAGACACATAGGCGGGCACTACCTAAATTCGTTACCTAAATTCTGCCAGAAAACGAATTGTGCAGAGTTATTTTACCAGTTTTGAGTCACTAACTTGAAACTTGGATTACGAACAATTAAGAAGGTATTTTTGAAAAATGGAGGAGGTTTTTGTTCATAACATGCCAAATAACAAAAACTCTCTCAGTTTTTCAAAATGTGTTATGGTTTGAGAGATATTAGACATAGAAGTGGCACTACCTAATTTCTCCTAGCGGTCGTGATTTTGATATTCACCTTGTTGGGAGGTTGCCACATGTCAATGAGGGTTCGAATGTCTTCTCAAGGATTAGTTAGATGTCAAGGGACACCTGCACCTAATATTTAGCTCCAGAAAAGGCCTCATGCAATGAGGTGGAGACATTTTATTAATGACTTCCAACAAATTCATGAAAATTAGCACTTTGTTGGATTTTTGTCTCTTTGATTGTTGCCACCTATCTCCAAGGCTTAGAATCCAATGAAGGAGATGGGATTTGACCTACTAAGTTTATTTGGATGCTATTTTCTATTTAAGGAAGGAGATGTCTTAAGGAAAAGGTTGGATTCATGATCCAAGAGGGGAGAGAGCTAAAGGAGCAGTTTATTTTCTCAATTGTAAGCCTGAGGGCCTGTTGTAATTAGCATATCTGCCATTAGAGATTCATGAGAGTTTATTATCATAATTTGTGTTCTTTTGAAGATCAAAAGTTGCCTTTGGTCAATGAATTCATGAGTTGCAAAGGATTTGTGGTAATTGCTTGTTAATCACAGTTTATTATTCAATCACTCTTCAATCTATATTATAGAAAGGATCTATGTTATGTGGTTATTCTTCTCTTTGTTTACTTTCTATTCTTCTATCCATCTCTGCATAAGCCTTTTGTCTGGTAGGCAGCTTGATTTCCTTTGACATGTAGGATGTTATGACTCCATGCCCAATGGAATGTATTTGCAGTAGTCTGATGCCCTCCTTTTTACTCTTCTCTTGTTGATCCACCTATTCAAACTATTTTAATCCATTTACATTTCTATGTTACCAAGCTTACTCTCATTTGCAGTCTGGGAGTGACTCTTGGAGTGATAACATAATTGGCACTGTTGTCGGGGACAGATTTGAGCAGATTGAAAAGCTCCCTAGGAAGAATGACATTGCACAACTCCAGCTTTAGATGGTGACTGAAGTTGGACACCTTCAAGACTGTACATTCACCATGGTGGCTCCTTTGTTCATAATATGTTGGTGACTCCACTGGAATGAGACCAATTGAATGGCTATGGAGGCTATCCTGGCTAGGAGGTTTGCCCCACTCGATTTCTCAGCTATAGAGGATTATCCACATCTTATGCCTCTTATTGATGAATGGCAAGAACTGTTGCCCAAATTTTATGAAGGTAAGGATGACAACTCTGTTGAGCATGTTCATGAATTTCATAATTTGATGCAACAACTTGACATCCATCATGAAGATATATTGATGAAAATGTTCATGTATTTATTGAATGGGGATGCACGTAAATGGTATTTCTCATTACCCCCTTCCAGCATTTCATCCTTGAAGGATTTCCACAGAGTATTCAATGAACATTGCAAAAGGTTTTATCCCTCTGAAAGTATTTGTCATAACTGCTGTGAGGGATATGTAGAATGTGCTCAAGATTTGTTAGATTGCTTTGTTGAATATAAAGATGAAAACGATTTTATTCACTGTCCAAATGAAGATATAAATGAACCTCTTTCTCTTTTTTATTCCTGAGAAGAAAATCTTCCAAATATCAGTCCTGATTGTACTTATGATTGCATGGATTCAGTTTCATTATATCCTATACCTTATGCATATGATATCTTTGATTCAAAATAAGAACCAATTGTAGAAGAGGATCTTTCTCTTTTCTTGCAAGAGGTTTCCCATGATATCTTTTCACCTGAGATTGAAGAGAGAGATCGGGGGATTGTTCATTTTTCTATGCAAGACTAAGGAGCCTTGGGCTCACCTATCTTTGATGAATACTCTGATGAAGAAGAGTAGATCCATTTTGTTGATTTGAGGAGTAGCCAACCGAGTTATGACAATTATGAATCTGATTATGATGGAGAACATTATTTTGAAGAAATCAACTATTAGGAAACCACTGAAGACATTCAACAGTCATATATACAAATCAATGATCCCGCATGCACTATATTTGAACTTGGATCTGCAGACAACAACAAACAATCTATCATCAACAGTGAAGTTAGTTTGCAACTATGTTCATATTTGTAGGCAGTTGTAGGTGGCAGCCATGATCATCATGAGGATATGCAGAAATATTCTGATGTTCAGCTAAAACAAAAACAAGAGGTATTCCTTTTTAGTTTTATTGATCCGTTGGTTGATTATCTTGGATCTTTGAGCAACTTAGATGTCAGAACACTTTTTTCAAATGAAGGTTGGATGTTCTGGTCTTTTGAATTGCATATCAGTAATCTATGGGTTCCTGCATTCATCATTGTCGTATCAAGGATTTCACTAGCTAATCATATGCTTGTATGGTTTCATTGGAAACACGACCTTACTTGATCAAGAAGAAACACACTTGATTAGAGTCGGAGTAGGAAGAACTAAGCTCATTTTTTAGCATTTCCTTTCTGTCAGTTTGCAGTAGTTATTTCAATTTCAAATAAAGAGCAGAGATGCTCTCAGACTTGTTGGTTTCTTGGAAAGAAAAGAAGATGGATAAGGCTACTGTTCTGCAGGTTCTTGGCATCTCGTGGGGAGAATGCCATCCCCCATGGAGCCTAATGTTAGCACAAGATTGGTTTAGGTGCCAAGTGTCAAGAAAAAGCATTGAAAAAACTCTCACAAGGTTCCAAGAATCAAAATCACTCGTGGATTTGCTCTACCCAGTTGCACGCAAACACACATGCGGGCGATACCTAAATTCGCTACCTAAATTTTGGCAGAAAACGAATTGTGTAGAGTTATTTTACCAGTTTTGAGTCACTAACTTGAAACTTGGATTACGAACAATTGAGAAGGTATTTTTGAAAACTGGAGGAAGTTTTTGTTCATAACATGCCAAATAACAAAAACCTCTCATTTTTTCAAAATGTGTTATGGTTTGAGAGATATTAGACATAGAAGTGGCGCTACCTACTGTTTTACAACGACGCTACCTAATTTCATGTAGCGGTCACGGTTTTGATATTCGCTTTGTTGGGAGGTTGCCATATGTCAAGGAGGGTTCAAATGGCTTCTCAAGGATCAATTAGATGTCAAGGGACACATGCACCTAAGATTTAGCTCCAGTAAAGGCCTCATCCAATGAAGTGGAGACATTTTATTAACGACTTCCAATAAATTCCTAAAAATTAGCAGTTTGTTGGAATTTTGTCTCTTTGATTGTTGCCACCTATCTTTGAGGCTTAAAATCCAATGAAGGAGATGGGATTCGACCTCCTAAGGTTATTTGGATGTTATTTTCTATTTAAGGAAGGAGATCTCTTGAGGAAAATGTTGGATTCATGATCCAAGAGGGGAGAGAGCTAGAGGAGCAATGTATTTGCTCAATTGTAAGTCTGAGGGCCTGTTGTAATTAACATTTTTTCCATTAGAGATTCATGAAAGTTTCTTATCAAAATTTTTGTTCTTTGTTATCATTCTATCTTGTCATCTTGCTTGAATAATATTTACAGATTTTGAAGATCAAAAGCTGCCTTTGGTTAATGAATTCATGAGCTGCAAATGATTTGTGGTAATTGCTTGTTAATCACAGTTTATTGTTCAGTCACTCTTCAATCTATATTACAGAAAGGATATATGTTGTGTGGTTATTCTTCTCTTTATTTACCTTCTATTCTTCTATTCATCTTTGCATAAGCCTTTTGTCTAGTAGGCAGCTTGATTGCCTTTGATCTGTAGGATGTTATGACTCCATGCCCAATGGAATGTATTTGCAACAGTTTGATGCCCTCCTTTTTACTCTTCTTTTGTTGATCCACCTATTCAAACTATTTTAATCCATTTACATTTCTATGTTACCAAGCTTACTCTCATTTGCAGTCTTGGAGTGATAACACCTTCCACTCTGAATTCAAACTTGTTTCCACCTGTATTAATCCCAAAGTTGATGCCACTTTGTATCATTAATTAGTTGGTAGCCTCTTATACTTGACTCATAACCGTCATGATCTTTCTTTTGTTGTTGGTATTGTTGCCTGATATATGAAACACCCCTTGAAAGCCATTGGAAAGAAACTAAAAGGATACTTTGGTATGTTTGTGGTACATTTCAGTTTATGATACATTATAACTCAGGGGGGACTCCTTTNTGATCTTTCTTTTGTTGTTGGTATTGTTGCCTGATATATGAAACACCCCTTGAAAGCCATTGGAAAGAAACTAAAAGGATACTTTGGTATGTTTGTGGTACATTTCAGTTTATGATACATTATAACTCAGGGGGGACTCCTTTATTGGTTGGTTTCACCGATTCAGATTGGGTCGGTGACCTTGATGATCAAAAGTATACTACATGTTATGTTTTTAGCGTTGGTTTAGGACCTATCGCCTGGGCCTGTAAGATACAACATGTTATTTCTCTTTCTTCAATAGAAACAAAGTACCAAGCAACGATTAATGCAAGTTAGGAATCCTTGTGGCTTCAATAGATCCTTTCAAATTTTGGATTCCAGTAGTAGCATCCGACAACCCTCTAATGCGATGATCAAAGTGTGATCAAGCTTCCCAAAGACCCAGTTCAACATCAGTGAAAAAAACACATTGAGCTCCACATGCACTTCATCTGAAAGCTCATTCATGATTGAGTTATTGAAGTGTTTGTTTTCCCTACAAAAGATCAAGTTGCAGACATTTTCACAAAGTATCTTACAAAAGAGAAAATTTCCAAACTTCGATCTATGTTAGGGGTTCAAGAAGTTTTAATTAAGGGGGGATAGGCTCTAATGCCTCCTTCCTTTGTAAATCCTTCAATCCTATCCCAAGTTGTTCTTAAAGATGGATGTTATGATATTTAGACACTTCAGAGTTACTTAAGATAAACTTGGTCTAGTGTGTCGTCAGGTAAAAGTGTGATTCTTTAGTATACATTTGTAGTTAGGTAATCTGATGGTCATGATAT
The DNA here is from genome assembly GCA_009831015.1 of Picea engelmannii. Taxonomy (NCBI): domain Eukaryota; kingdom Viridiplantae; phylum Streptophyta; class Pinopsida; order Pinales; family Pinaceae; genus Picea; species Picea engelmannii. The sequence continues at coordinate 427,996 of ML786129.1, forward strand.
GTTCCCAACACAGAGTGATATGAAAGATCATATTCTCCTCGATCTTAATAACTACATTGATCCGTGACTTAACACTCGATTGGTCCATGACCTCTATTTAAAGAGCATGGAGGTTTATTTTGCGAAGATCGATTGTGAGAAATTTTCTTGTAAATATCTGTAATATTTTCTTTTGCATTAATAAATTGCTGGGGCTGTGTATGCTTCGCCATAGAGGTTTTACCATGTAAAAAAATCGGCGTGTTGATCTTTGATACAGTTGTGTGAGTGGTTATTGAAGGTTTTCATCGTATGTTGGAACACATATGTTGTTGAGCAAGAACATGCCCTAATTAAACATGTGCACTTTCATGAGAGAGTTATCTTGGATTTTACTAGCCAAGTGGACTAAACTAGCTCAAAATGAGGGAGTAAATTATGCATGTGAGAGAAAATTATGTATGTACACCAACAAATGTAAGTATGTTCAAGAATGCAATAAATACAAATGTTGCTTTAGCTCATATAACCCCTCAAAATCTGCCATAAAATCTCATTATCATGATGACAAAGCAAACACCCTTCACTGTTCTCTTGATTAGAGCTAAAGACCCTCAATCCTCTCTTCTATTCTCTTAAGCATCCTTAAACCCAATTAGCTTCTTATTTTCAGTAGAACAGAGCAAAATATTCTCATAGTCATTATAAGAGATCAAAGCATAAGTAAATATCATTACTCATCTCTTTTCTTTAGTAGAAGTAAAGACCAAGAACAAAAAAATGATGTGAAAATAAGTCGAGAATTGTTTAATCAGTTCTGTTAGGAAATGGATGTTGCTCTCAAGGAGATGAATAATATTGTTCAAAATATATTTGAGAAAACCCAATCAGAGGCAAGGGCCATGCTTTAATGTCGTTTCCATCCATGATAGTTATCATTTTCACTTGTCTAGCAATGAAATTCTTACCGGTGGAAAGTCGACAAAACAACTTCCATCGCTTAGTAAAGCCAACAATGAAGTGTTGAACTTAACAACGAGGAGGATAATAGTGAACATTTAATAAAAGAGATTACACCACTTAGTAAAGGAAACAATGAAGCGTTGAACTTAAGAATGGGTAGGATCTTGCAAAATGTTCTTTAGGAAACTATTATCCCTTGGAATTCTTACTAAATGAAATCTATGAGGTGCCATGCCGAATTGTTTTACACTATACAACAAAAATAATTGTTTTTTGTGGAAAATAATTATTTATGAGACTATTTTGTTGTTGTTATATCTAATTGAGTCTCATTTGAGTTCCATGGTAAATGTTAGGTGTGCACATTGCCAAAATTGTATGCACCAAAACACTGTTAGGTTGTGAGTTGATCATTAAAAAAATTGTAGTTTCATTTCATAACTTATTTTAAAGGATGTACTTTAAAAGGAAATGCTATATTATTTGTTGTACTTTTCTATTTTTAATGCCCAAATACTGGTTGGATGTTCTCTTTTGGGTATTATACAAGAACATGATATACAACTCCATGTCAATTGTTTACCTCCATTACAAAAACATGGTGATTATACACAAGATGTCAAAAGTTACAATTTAATTTATTGAATTTTAGCTAGAAATAATAACCTACTTTTGTGGCTTAGTCATCTTGTTTTCCCCACTAATAATTA
>ML786129.1:431900-448795 GCA_009831015.1 Picea engelmannii
TATATATATATATATATATAGCTTGGATTTCATTTATTATCCTATTAAGACTGAGGCTAGAAATAAATCATCTGTACATCATGAAATCACCATTAAAAAACTTTAGCAATAGACCTAAGTAATTTCAAATATGAATTGTGCATATGTATGCAAAACTAGGCTATATGTTTCATCTGTAGTGAGAAACAAATATATTTTTTGGAGTAATAATAGTTTTTCTTAGACCATTGGTAGAAACAAAAATCAAGCTCAAGGATTCTTTCATTTTAAGTATCTGTACTTCTTATAATACTTAGAATGTGCACAAACTATGTACTCACAAAAGGAACAATGTACAAAAGCTATAACAAGCTAGTTGATTCCATTGATTGTATTATGAGAAGGGAATTCTTACAACATGTAGACAACTTACAATCAACCCCACAATGAGAATTGATGTCCAAACAATCCATTTCACCTAGAATAGAAGAGAGCATGCATGAAAGGAAAAGTCACTATCATTTTTGATAAACATAAAACACTATATTATAATTACAAAAGATTTAGATATTCTTACAAGATTAGGCAATGTGTCATTGTCGTGAAGATTGTGTGTTTAAACAAAGTTAAAATGCTATATTTTTTGTTTGCTAACGTGTCTGTGACCTGCGGAACTATCATGTGGATGAGAAACCACAACCCAGGGGCATCTAAGCCGTCAAAATCACTCGAAGATCACACCCGGCCTGGGCCACACCAACCCTTATCATGGCTGAATTTTTTGGTGTCTCCTCCCGATAACAACGTGTTTCAAACTTGGGTCACCATGCAGAACAAGGCCCATGAATCCAATCGCTCTATCGAGATTTGACAAGTAAAATTGCTATATTACTTGAACAAAAGAAGTACATTGTTTTACAAGAATATTGTTACAAATTAAGGTGAGTACATTTAGGACCTTTATGGAGACTTTATAGCCTGTGTAGGGAAAACATTAATTGCTCATATTCAATTGATTATTAATAGCTAGATTGATTTCCCTCTAGATAACATGATTCACAAGGGCTTGGGCTCAAAGGGCTCATGATGACTAGCTACAAATAGATTGATTATTGACTATGCTCATCCCTCCAGACAAATGCCCATTGAAAGGACAAAGGATGCTTCTCACGATGGTAAACTAAAACGCTAGGATAAAGACAGAAAGTGCTAGGTTAAAGATTGATCTATCTATCTTGTCTATCATTTGTTATCATTTCAACCTACTAAAATAATAGATAGAGAAATAATTGATCACTAAAGAGAAATAATTGAAAAATAATGGCTGGACAAGAGAAAAATAAGCAATATAAGGAAAAACTTACCTTCGTGTAGCTCAAATACTCTACACTCTCTGAAATTAATCAACATATCCAAGCTCATAAGCAAGCATTGTTAAAAGAAATTACAAGACATAAGGAAGTAACATGTAATTAAATAAATACATCTCAAAGAAATTAGACGATGGATGCAAGTAGTCTTAATATTCATTTCATGAATTTAAACATGTTTCATTCTTAATGTATGTGTAATCAATACATGTAATGATTTTACCATGCTCCTCCTTGTCATGGCATCACCCTTGTCACTGTGGCATCATGATAATTAAAGGGCCACGGATCACTGCAAAATAGAATATTATAAAATTACCAATGCAAAAGAAAATGAAAAAAAGTCTTGAAACAAGTGTATCCATAAAACATAGATCGATCTTAGTGTTATAATATACCATTGCACTACGCCTGCATAGTGCCCAACCACTCCCCCAGATGGGTGTAGGTTAGCAAAGTAGACTTTGTCTCTGGCAATCATTCAAGCTAAGCAAGGGCTATTATAACTACTACAGATAAGGAGACCATGGAGAGGTGCCTTGAAGCTAAGCAAGGGATATTATAACTATTACAGATAAGGAGACCATGGAGAAGTGCCTTGAAGCTAAGCAAGGGCTATTATAACCACTACAGATAAGGAGACCATGGAGAGGTGCCTTGAAGCTAAGGAAAGGATATTATAACTACTACAGATAAGGAGACCATGGAAAGGTGTCTTGAAGCTAAGCAAGGGCTATTATAACTACTACATATAAGGAGACCATGGAGAGGTGCCTTGAAGTTAAGCAAGGGCTATTATAACTACTATAGATAAGGAGACCATGGAGAGGTGCATTAAAACTAGGATGAATGGTGTTATACGAAGGCTTGTTACATTAAAGGAGATGCACAATGAGATTTTCAAAGTTATACATTAGACAAATAACATCCATGAGTGGTGATTATGAGTGTACTTTGTCTCTACGGTGCAGTCCATGTTGCAAATATTGATTTCTTTACTAGGTTCACACAAGTGCAAATTTATGGTGATAATGATACTATGCTACATCACATGTTATGTTGGAGATTCACGTGCTTTAATTCAAAAGTTCCACGATATTTTTGCAAGTGTTTAGAAACGCGATACTTTGCCATGTACTCTTTCCATTGCTAGTAAAATCACTCTGTCACACATAGGTCATGTATGGTTAATTGCCCTATTTAATGCATGATGATGTTATAAGTCCCAAGACTCATTTGACAAGTCACTGATTGTTTTATCTCATTCTTATAGAAGATGAAATCAAAATTATATTGATACGAAGCTCTTGATTCTTTGTTGTGATCCATGATGTTTCTCAAGCAAAGCTTCTTTAAAAACTCTTTGTTTAGGTCATATCCATTGTTTTTTACCAAGAAATTCATCTTAATTCCTATTACGGTGCATTTGCAAAGATTACCTTTTTTCTCTTGGTGGCTAGGGGTCATTGCAAACACTAAATTATGAAACTAGTTTTATTGTATATTTCAAGCATCTAGATTACCTTTTTTTCTCTTAGTGGTTAGGGGTCATTGCAAACACTAAATTATGAAACTAGTTTTATTGTATATTTCAAGAATCTACCATACACTGCAAGTATATACTTATCACCTTCTATACGCCCAACATAATGATTTCTTCAATGTAATTTTCTAGCAATTCTGAACCAAACCAATATAGGATTATACAAATAATTTAGTGAGTAATATTGGGGCTTTTCCCATCTTTCTATTTTCCTAGATAGGTTATGTAGGGAAGCAAGTAATTATTAGGTAGAAAGAACATGGAACCACACCTCAAATATGAATGAATAATGGTCACCATACTTGCTTAGGAAAGGACATGGAACCAACTAGGCACATGTGGATACTACTAGGAATAAGCAAGTTGCATGCTTCTATTATGTCTAGTATAGCACATTCTCAAGTATAGCCAAGCGAGATGCACCTACCTGCACCAATATATATTCCAATGTTGGCACTGCAAAATTAAGAAATTGGAAACCACAGCTAGTGGGCCAAGCCCACCTACCGATTGATAGGGAAGAAGGGCATCACTTGGTAGTCCTAGAAACACCATTGACAAAAGGAATCAATTGACTCACTCGAAAACCCCTACTCAATGGAATTCTCAGTTGGATTGAGTTCCTTTTTAAGCAGATAAGATAGTAAAAATGCGTCTCAAACATACTTACAACATAGAATTTCATAGTGATACTGTCGCTGGAAATCAATTTGTTATAAATGCTACCTTGACTATCAACCATCCTCGTGGGGGTTCACAATGAAATATGTTGAAACCTACTAAGGGTTTGAAAGGAAAATAGTCATGACTTGTTCGGGAAAATCACACTTGATCACTAGGATTTCTCCCCTGGAATGATCCATGCCACTTTTCCCTATTTTTGGGGGAGGGAAATTCTGAAAACTCCCCACCATAGCCAAGAGAACGACCCCTAAGCAACAACAATCTATAAATCACTTTCTGATCTTTTTTTGACATTGATCTGAAAGAGTTTTTTTTACACTGGTCTGAAAGTTGTAAGTTCATTTTATTATAAATCTGGTGATTGCTTGAAAATGTGTAGGTGACTACTATGCTCAATTTATGGCAGTGGTTTGAAAATTTTTGGAGTATATATATGCATCGAGGCACCAAGGTTTTATCAAAACAAAAGTAGATATTGAACAACAACAACACAAAGATGAAGTCACGATCAAATTGAAAAAATATGGTTTTCTCAAATTCAAGCAATTAACCTCTTTGTTGTTTGTGGGTCGGTACTTGAAGTAAAAGAGAGTATTCCCCTGCAACATAAAATACTCCGTGCTAGAAGACTATAATCTCAAGTGCTATCCAATGTTGTACAACATTATATGAACGATGGGCGTGGATGGCAGTGGTTGTGGGAGTGTCAACAACATACATTAATACTCACACAAAAGACAACAAAATGAATTATGTCAATATCCATACAGATCAACAAATGTTTTTTTTTAAATTATATATATTTTTAAATGATTTCTTGAGTCTAACAAATATAATAAATAATTTAGATACAACATGGATTATTAAGTCACATCATAACTTCGTAGCCAATAAAAAAAAATGAAATCCTCAAATTAGAAAATTCATAAAATTATGATTATTTTTCAAAATAATAAATTTAATACAACTTTTTCTCACAACATTTGAAAACGTTTCACAAAGGAGGTTAACTAATACAAAGTCAACAGTCAACACAAGTTGATTTCGTATAAAAACTATAGTACTTTGCAAGACCAAGACTAATAACCAAAAGGAAAATTGAATAAACATAAGATATTAAATAGCTTTGTAAGTGTATATCTTTTTATATAAATATAAGTAAAGGGACCAAGAAAGGGGTTCTTTGATTTTTGGAACAGATATGTTTATGTAAACTAATTTGTGAGAACTTTAATCGAATTTTTTAGTTTTATACTCTAAATATTTATTATAAAAATGAAATCAAATTTGAATTTACTATTTAAATTTATTCTTTTGAATTTATTAAAAATAAATATGTTTTATTGGTCATTCTTAAAATCTTTCTTAACAATATATATATATATATATATTATTTTCAAAAATATAAAAAAATCAAATATTTTAAAATAAACTCAATAACTAATATTAAAAATTGAAAATTTACCCATACATATATATATATATATATATATATATATATTATTTTCAAAAATATAAAAAAATCAAATATTTTAAAATAATTCTATAACTAATATTAAAAATTGAAAATATTGAAAATTTAGCCATATATATATATATATATATATATATATATATATATATATATATATATTATTTTCAAAAATATAAAAAAATCAAATATTTTAAAATATAATTCTATAACTAATATTAAAAATTGAAAATTTACCCATACATATAGATCTTGCATTAAAATTTTAAAAATTGAAAAATTACCCATACATATAAATCTTGCATTAAAAATTTTAAAATGTTTTTTTAAATTGATGTAGGTCAACACTTACACCATTAATAACATAAAATTTAATTATACACACTTCTTACTCTGAATGACACCTTTAACTCCTCCTTCATATGGAGGTAAAGAAATTTAATTATACACACTTCTTACTCTGAATGACACCTTTAACTCCTTCATATGGAAGTAAAGAAATTTAATTATACACACTTCTTACTCTGAATGACACCCTTAGCTCCTCCTCATATGGAGGTAAAGATRGGAAGTAAAGGTATGCATTATCAACAGAGGTTGCAGAGCAACACGTCCCTACCTATAAGGTATTAGAAGCATTTGTAGTAGCTAGCATCAACAATAACTTCCATATATGAAGATTCACTTTGTTAATTTTAAATTGAATCATAGAAGATTTCCAATTGATTAGCACGGCTACCAAGAAACTGAGCTATCTCTCTTCATTAAGAGAAACTAAAAAATGAATGCAAGTAACATTATTTCACAGAATTGGCAAGCCAATTGTACCAGGAAACTGAGTTATCTATCTTCTTATAGAGACGCTGAAAAATGAATGCTGTCACCGATCAGGATTAACTGTTTACTAAATATTGATAAGCGGCTTGGAATCATGTAACTTATACCTCTTCTTCTGAACTTCCGAACATGGTCCATGTGATATTTCAAAAGTTGACTTCAACCAACCTTTTTAAACAATGATGATCTAAGCCTCTCATCTTCATGGAGTTTGTTACACACGCTCATCTGAGTTGCGTATGGAAAGGTGGTATCGCTAATACCAATGTGAAGGGTGAGTGAAGCTTCGAGTTCATTCTGGTGAAATGAAATGGAAGTATCACTAATACGAATCTGAAGCGAGACTGAGATTTTGCGTTCACCGTTGCCATTGTGAGGTGGAATTTTGGGCTCACCTTAGCGATTGTGAACATTCCTCCGATCACGATAAGGCTAGTAGGACCCAACTCACATTATTTTGAAAAAATCATTATAAGATTTGCGTATGGGAAGGTGGTGAGTTTTAATTTGGACCCCAACTTATTCTCGCCCGTAGAAATTAAATATGTTATTAATATAGCTGTCGAGGTTAACTTATTCCTAATCTCCTTAAGCTAGCTGAAGCCCATGCGAGTTTATTGTTTGCTCGGGAATGCAAAAATGATTAATATAGCTGTCGAGGGTAACTTTTTCCAAATCGCCTTGGGCTAGTTGAAGCCCATGCGAGTTTATTGTTTGCTCGGGACTGTAAAAGTGCAGAAGGTAGTTGGTGGACCTTTGCCAATTTGGCCCAACACAAGCTAAGCTACATGCAAGGTGCTGGGTAAACCCCGTTTTATTTTTCTTATCGGATTCGACACAACTACCCTGGCAAAGTCACTACAATACCCTTGTTTAGGACTAATCTGACATTTCACTTCGCCCGACAAGTTGCAAGCCTTTGTCTTTTTACGTCAATCCTAAGCGTGTGATCGAAGACACTGCTATTAGGCTTGATATTCTCTTATATTTTCTTGTGAGAAAACAATGTTCGTTTGGAAAACTAGGTTGCTTTCATATTTGTGAGTACAATTTACCAGTGAGTACGATTTGCCAGTTCAACCAAAAATGAAAGTCTAATGCGTCCCTTAGAGAGCATGACATCAAAACCAAAATAATATTTTTATACACGAAAAGTATTTGCATTGCACAGTTGTGTTCTTAAATGGGTGGCTTTAACACAAGTGGAGGGCATTGTTAATGGTCTAGTTAATTGCCAGAAAAGATTGTGATTCAAAGATTCAAATCCTGAGGTGTTGAAAAAGAAAAGTATATTATGCTGATGTGTGTATCAATATTAAAAATATTGATCATGGTTAAATTTGCATCATTATATTAAAAAATGGACAAATTTGCATCACTGCTGAAAGAAGTTAAAAGAATATAGAACCACCGACCAAAATCATGTCAATAGGATTTTCACAAATTTCTTGGAGATAACATAATTTAGTGTCTTAGATACTTTAAGAGAATGCTACTGATCCGGATTTAGGAGCGGAACGAACTGATTAATGCACTGAATACAATGAACACAAATAGGCTGAAACTGTAAAACTGCAGAACTGAAACACTTGCTCGAATGGTGGCAGCTATCTCTAAGAAGAGATGTGGCTGCTACATGCATCCGTCTGAGCAGAATGGATTACAATAAGGCTCCAGAGGCCTTTTTTATATTACTCATGGATGCCAAAACCCTAGACATCCAAAAACCTAACCCTAGAAGGTGAAACACCAAAAGTCATGTGGGCCCCTATGGGTAAGTTGGTACCTCAACTTCTCAAGGTCGTAACTTTTGCATACGACCTCTGTTTTAGGTGTGTGATAACCCGTTGAAAAGGTCTTTCAAAGAACTACAAATTATGTCTTCAAACTCTGACTCCGTCTATAGTTTGACTGTGGCGAGCCAAAAAAACAATGTTTAGGGCCCCAAAACGACCCTGGAAGTACAACAAGATGTACTGATATGAAAACATACAAAATAAGTCAGTTGGATTAGGCGAGAGGCCACCAGTATCCACCTGGAAGATGTGTGGGGCTTCAGACAACCCCAGAAGTGTAGAACCCACAATTACAAAGAATTACAGAAGAACGTGTTGAACAAAAACAGACAAGAGGAGCCAGTTGGAATAGGTAGGTGGCCACCAATATCCACCTGGATCAATCCTCCCGCCTTAAGAAGCAATGGTCTCCATTGCGTTGAGTTCCCCCATCAGGTGAGGAAACTTCTGTTGGATTTGACTCTGGGTGAGCCACTTGCCTTGGTGTAGGAGTTGTCCTTCCTTGACAAGCCGATAAAGCTGGATCCTCTGCTGGTGAGTGCCCTTGACCTGTGTGTCCACTATCTGATCAATGGATGTTTGTTCCATGTAGTCAAGGTTGAGCTCTATTAGTGTCAGTTGTTCTACGATCTCTGAGGTGTCCAATAATGGTGGAAAATATGACCGAAGGAGGTCTACATTGAACACTGGATGCAGGCCAAGGAAGGGTGGAGTGTTGAGCTCAAAAACATTGGTACTCACAACACAACCTTGGTGATAGTGTAAGGCCCATAGCGAAGTGGGTGAAGATTCTGATGGGGCCCCATGAGACGCTCTTTCTGCAAATGTAACCAGGCTTTGTCGCCAACCTGAAACTGGTGTGGTACCCTGTCTTGATCATGGCGCTGCTTGTACTTAGCATTGAATTTCTGCAAAATATCCTGGACCTATTGGCGGATGTGCTGAATCCGCTCAATGAATCTGGTGGCTTTGTCGATCGCAGACTCATCATGGAAAGATTATGTTTGTGTGGTGGTCAGAGGAAGTGCAACATCAATGGGTCCCAAGGGTTGGAATCCCATCCCCACCTGAAATGGGCTATTGTCGATGGAGCTATGGAGAGCCCTGTTGTCACTGTGTTGAACATAGGGGAGACTCTCATCCCATGTACGTGGATGCCTAGAATTGTACATGAGCAGGATGTGCACAATCATCTGATTGACGACCTCTGTTTGGTCGTCGGTTTGGGGGTGGAAAGTAGTGGATTTTGTGAGCTTGGTGTCCAACAGTGACCAAAGACTCGAACAAAATGTGTTGAGGAACCTGTTGTCCTAGTCGGAGATGATGGTCTGTGGTATCCCAAAGTGGACCCACACTCGTTTGAAAAAGAGCTTGGCAATATCTGCCACTGTGATATTCTTCTTGCAGGCTGTGAGGATAGCCATCTTTGAAAACCAATCAACGACCACAAATATGCAGTCATTTTTTTGCTTGGTGGACGACATGCCAAACATGTAATCCATTGAGATGGATTCCCAAGGCTTCTCGAGAATAGGATGAGGGGTGTATAAGCCTTGCTTCTTGATGGCTAGCTTGGCAATGGCATAAGCAGTGCAAGAGCTGATATACTTGTTGACGTCCTGTCGAAGTTTTGGCCAATAAAAATGTTTTTGAAGAACGGCCACAATTTTCTCCATGCCAAAATGTCCCGCCACTCGATCGTAGTGGGCTTCCCAAATCATCTTTGCACGCTCGCTTGTAGGAACACAGAGATGGCCCAGGTGGCATAAGAGTCCGTCCTGAATGTGAAAATTGGTGACAGTCGTGCCTATACCCAAAAGATGATAGGTGGTGGCGAAGTCCAGATCTTGTTGATAAAGTTGGGGCCACTAAGATGCTTCATGTCCACGGGAATGGAGAACAATGGTGAGTGCAGCCACAGGAGGCCGACTGAGGTAGTTAGAGACACGATTTGAGATACTTGTCTTATACTTGATGTTGATATGGAACTACTGCAGGTAGGTGGACCACTTTTGATGGAAGTCGTTCTGCAATTTCCCCTGTGTCTGTATGAACTGTAGAGGCTTGTGATCAATGTGTAAGATCGTCTTTTTTTCCTAGAATGTAATGTTTCCATTGACGACAGGCTTGTACAATGGAATAGATTTCCTTGTCATAGGTGAGGTATTTCCGAAGAGTATTAGAGGGTGTCTCACTATGGTATGCCATCGGATGCCCGTGTTGAGTGAGAAATGCACCCACAACATAGTCAGATGCATCAGTCTCAATCTCGAACAATTGTTGCAGTTTGGGAAAGGAGAGTACTGGAGCTGAGCACAAGCGATGCTTCATATCATTGAATGCTCGTTGTTGTTCCTTCCCCCACATTAACTTGGCCCTATCACCACCCTTGGTCACCTGGCTGAGGGCCCATGCAATATGGGAGAATCCCAACACGAACCGTCGGTAAAAGTTGGCTAGTCCCAAGAAGCTCTAAAGCTCGGTCAGTGTGGTCAGAGTTGGCCTGTCACGAATGACTTGGATCTTAGCAGGATCAACATGTACCACATGCTCATCAACAATGTAGCCCAAGTCTTGGACCCTGTTCATGCCAAAAGAGCATTTTTCCAAGTTGGCATATAGTTTGTGCTACCGTAGAGTGCTCAAAACCTGTTGAATATGATGCATGTGCTCCTCCCACATTCTGCTGAAGATGAGGATGTCATCCAAATATACCACCACAAAGGAGTTGGTGAAGGGTTTCAATACATCATCCATCAACCTCATGAAAGTGGTTGGTGCATTTGTTAAGCCAAAGGGTATAACTAGCCATTCGAAGAGACCTTATTCAGATTTGAAGGTTGTCTTCCATACATCAGCTGGTTCGATGGGAACCTGGTGGTAGCCAGACTTTAGGTCAATCTTGTTGAATAACTTTGCCCGCTTGAATTGGTCAAGAAGGTCATCAATCCTAGGAATGGGGTACCGGTTCCTGACCGTGATTTTGTTTAAGGCTCTGTAATCAATGTAGAGTCGCCACATCCCGTCCTTCTTCTGCACCAGTACAATCGAGCTTCCGCAAGGGGAGGATCTGGGTCTGATGTGCCCCTTTTGAAGCAGCTCTTGGATCTATCGCCTGATTTTGTCATTTTCCATCAGCGAGCGACGATAAACTGGTCCATTAGCTAGAGGTGTGTTGGGGGTCAAATCAATTGGATGCCTGACTTGGCAGTGTATCGATACCCCTGTAGGTGAGGAGAAGATGTCTCTGTATTCTTCCACGTTCCCGTCAACTTGATTCTGTTGCAAAGAGAGGCTCTATGTAGAGGCCACGGATGTGGTAGCGACCTTCTGCTTACTGTGATCACGGATCACAAAGAAGACAAACTTCTCGGTCTGTGAGATGACCACTGCATTGCTTAGCAAAGATTAAAGAAATAGCAGTAGGCGGTGCTACCTATGGTATCCTGTACAATTGTCTACGCAAAGTAATAATAATGATGTGAGGTCTAGACTCATAGACATCATGATGCTTCCACAAATATGGTTGTCCTAAAAGAAAATCACAAACGTCAAGGGGAGAAATATCACATAGTACCTCATCTTTGAAAGGCTTGATGCCGTAGGGTAGATGAAATTGTTGGTTGACACGAAGATCTCTTCCTTGGAAAACTCAGCCGATAGTGTAGGAATGCGGGTGTGGTGTCCTTGGAAGCTCTAGCCGCTTGACAACCTCTGCTGAAATCAGGTTCTTCTGACTCCTGCTATCGACAATGAAATGAAGCAGAGCTCCCTTTACCCACATTTGCGAGTGAAAGAGTCGTTCTTTTTCCTCTGGTTCTTCTGGTTTGCTTGGTCGGACTTTGGTGGTAGCGACAGTGGCATTGGGTTCAACATCGATAATCCGCTTCCCTCCTTCAGGATTTGATTCGGAATCAGAATCGACCTCTGACTCGAAAGCCTTCAATTCGACCATGAGTGACTGCTTGGAGCGGCATTCTTCGGTGTTGTGCCAAGGGATTTTATGGTACTCACACCATTTTCCCGTGTCCTTATTTTCATTGCCCTTCTTGTGTTGTGGCTTGGACTGGTTGTCCTGAGGGCAGCCATCTCGACTTGGTCCTTTGCTGTGAGGGTTGGGGACGCCTTTTCCCTGCTTCGGCTGTGAGGGGTTTGCAGATCCAAACTCTCGCCTTTTCTGCTTAAATTTCTGCTCAATCTTAACCACGTATCTATAAGTGGTGCCCAATGAGGCTATGCCCAGAAACTCCATTTCTGTTTGAATGTATCTATGCAAAAAACCACGGTATTTGAGCACCAGATGACGCTAAGAGTCTTTGATACCCGATTTGGTGCGCAGGGTATGGAAAATATTGGTGAAATCTAATATTATCTAGTCCCTTTCTTGACGTAGGGTGGTCCATTTGGTGTAATGGTCCTCGTAGCTTCCAACAGGGTAGTATTGTTCTTTAATGGCGTCCCAGAAGGAATCTCATGTAGCGGCCACCACAAACATTGCAAATTCTTCTACGAACCTTTGCTCAGAGTAAGTATCTCACTAGTCTTTAACATGCAGAACGACCTTGAGGAGTGAAAAAGTGATCTTTTCCCTATCGGAAAAATTGTGGACCGAAAAATACCCTTCGAGCAGATTCAACCATGTATCTACAACATTCACATCTATCAATCCTTCAAAAAATGGAATATCAAAATTTACATGTACCTTGAAGGGGGTTGCATGGCCGCTTGATGAAGATGCTTCTCTTGTAGGAAGCCATCGAAGGATCTGTGCGAAGTTGTCCATCATTTTGTTCCTTTGTTGCGTGGGGGATTCCTTGAGCAACATTTTAATAAGATCTCCTACTCCATCATCTTTCTTTTCATCCCCCATGGGCTATTGTCGGGCTTGACGCGACCGATCTTACAATGGGTCGATTGGTTGGAGTCCCAACTTCTTGTACCCAAATCTTGTCGGGGACATGCACGAAGAAAAATAAATGAAGAGTAGACCGCTATGATACCACTGATCCAGATTTAGGAGCAGAACGATCTGATTAACAGAATGAATACAATAAACACAAAGATATGAAGAATAACACAGATATCCAGTGAACGATATCTTTTATTGAATAATGAAATACGCTGAAACTGTAAAACTACAGAACTGAAACACTTGCTCGAATGGTGGTAGCTATCTCTAAGAAGAGATGTAGCTGCTACACGCATTCATTTGAGCAGAATGGATTACAATGGGGCTCCAAAGGCCTTTTTGATAGTACTCATGAATGCCAAAATCCTAGACATCCAAAAACCTAACCCTAGAAGGTGAAATGCCAAAAGTCACGTGGGCCCCTATGGGTAAGTTGGTGTAAGTTGGTACCTCAACTTTCCAGGGTCGTAACTTTTGCATACGACCCCCGTTTTAGGCGCGTGATAGCGCGTTGAAAAGGTCTTTCAGAGAACTACATATTCCGCCATCAAACTCTGACTTTGTCTAGAATTTGACTGTGGCGAGCCAAAAAAAAAAGTTTAGGGACCCAAAATGGCCCTGGAAGTAAAACAAGATGTGTTGACATGAAAACATACAAAATAAGCCAGTTGGATTAGGCGAGAGGCCACCAATATCCACCTGGAGGATGTGTGGGACTTCAGACAGCCCCAGAAGTGTAGAACCCACAATTACAAATAAGTACAGAAGAACGTGTTGAACAAAAACAGATAAGAGGAGCTAGTGGGAATAGGTGGGTGGCCACCAATATCCACCTCGATCAACTATTGATTTGAAGTAGCTACCAGTCCTAATCACAAAAGTACAATAAAAAATAAAATGATGGATTATTGTGATGGCTCTTACTAAGCTAAAAATCATTGGTAATAATCTCTAAAACTCTTCATAGAAAATGTAAGATGGCTACAAAAAGGAGACACACGATTTGATTGTTGCACAGGTCAATAGGATTTTCACAAATTTCTGGGAGATAACATAATTTGTCACTACAAATTTAAAATAAAATGTGAATATAATATTTCCAATAATGCATTTACTCATAGTTGGAGAGGAAATAAAATTAAAAGTGCTAATACTTAAATGAAATCAGAACTTTGAGATATTCAGAAGGTAAATATAAAGTAAATAGTTTAGTGTCTTAAATACTTTGAGAGAATGTTGTTGATTTCAAGAAGCTACCAGTCCTAATCACAGAAGCACAATAAAAAATACAACAAGAAGCAAGTGTTATTCCCATGAACTTTAAAAACCAGGCTTTGTAGTCTGCTAAAAGTATCAACTACTTTTGGTATGAGCAACCAGATCAACAAACTAGAAATTCATTATTTGTGTAAGATGACTTTGTCATGATTCAGTGTAAAAGTGCAGTGTAAAAGTGCCTTGAATATGGAAGTCACGTAAATTGTAGATAACATCAGATGTGTCCTCTAGGTATTTTTCGTATGTCATATCTAGTAAGACTTGGCATAATGTCATTAGGAGGTTATCTTTTAGAATGCATTCTTTTTTAATGTTTGTTGTTGTTTGAATAACAACAATGTACTAGCAGTTGTCATAAGCTAATTAGGCAATGTAAAACTCAACTTTTGAAATTTCTTTTAAGTGATTTTACTGTTTTAATAAATGGTTGTAGCTTACTTTTGTAACAGCAACAAGAAGGTTAGTGAATTAGCCCAATCTAGGGTTAGGAAAAATTAGTAGGTTGCTTGAGGTAAAAGATTTAAGGGTTGGTTTCATCAATCAATCAATTTCAAGGTCTAAATCAGTGCCTTTTAGGGCTAATGGAGTTACTTTGTAGAAGAAAACTTGAAGGAACAAATGATAATGTGAGAGCTAGATACAAGAAGGTCAATGATTGAGGTGTTGGTAACCCAAGGCCTCAATCACTAAACCCTAGGAGGAAAATGGCCTTTAGGAAGTAAGTAACCCTAGGCCCTAGCGGTTTTCCTCCTTTAGCTCAATGATGAAGTAAATGATAGCTTGATGAAGCAAGTGATGTTGGGGTGCTACAATGGTAGGGCCCTTAACACAATGCTTCAGGAAAGTAGGGTTTCTAGCACAATCTAGTAGGTGAAAAGTTGTTAAGGCAAGAACAATAACATGTTCTTTGACCTCCTAGGGTTTTAAGCTAGCAATTTCATAATCTTGGAAGAAATGCAAAATAAATGTACCATAACCATTCAAAGTAAGAAGAATTGCAGAAATTTACTTACATTTACCAAGAATAATCTAGCAATAGGGCTAGTTGAAGACTTTCCACCAAGGAAAATGCCAAAAACACAAATATTGAGCCTCCTCCAAGAAGTGCGCACCAAATTTCAGCCATAAACCCTAAGTAGGGTGCAAATTTAAGACCTCACTTAGTGTGAGTGAAAGATGATGAAAAATGCCAGGGAAAAACCCTTATTTATATAGTGAAAATGACCTTTAATTTTCAAAATTAGGTCAAAAAGGCCGACATAGCCAATTTACATGTAATATCCAGTTTTTTACATAAAATGACAAATTAAAACCTAAATCAAGCAAAAGAGGTGACGTCATGCCCTTCTAGGGTGGCATTCGGCCTCTTAGGTGCAACGTTGGCCTCAAGCAGCAAAACGTTAGGCCTCCCAAGGCCTCTGGATCAAGCCACACGTGCCACTTGCCACACAACTGTCTCCATCGTGTCCATCAAACGTTGAGTGACGTCAAGGGTCACAGAGGTGACGTCATGGGCCTTCCAAGGCCAACATCATAGTGGGAGGGAAAGACCCCCCTGGGTCCAAGCCTGTCAGGTGGAACATCCTCCTCTCTCTCTCTGGTGCAAGCCTCTAGTATGTGTCTGCCCCTGGCTGGGGTCTCAACATCCATCTGGTGGGATTTTATCCCTATGGAGGCCTGAACTAATCATCTCCCCATGTGTACCTGTCCGTTGAGTGTGGCCCTGCAATAAGAAGTATGCCCTCCATGGGATCATAAGTCACAGGGATCATAGCAATGTCAATCACGTCTAATAATCAAGTTATCTAAACATGTGCATAAAACCCCCATTTCCCAAACAAGTGCTCAAAGACGTTATGCTATTCTACAAGCCAGGTTTGAAGAGGGTTTCAGGAGGTCCTATTGGGCTAATTCTCATTAGATGTGGGATGTTTCTAGGTGAAGTCAAATCCAGGTCATGTAAGTGTTGGATTACTGAGAGAGGGGGTGAATCACTAATAGACCAATCTAATCCATAAAATCCAAGTGTTATATCAATGTAGCATTATCATCCAATAGTTGCAAAGTAAATAAACAATGAATAAATGAGCAATCATGCACATACACAGTGCACTAATGTTTTTATGTGGAAACCCAAAGCGGGAGAAAACCATAGAATGTTTTTTCTTATATGTCTTTAAGAATTGCATTCATTGGAAGCACCAACTTCCTTTGTTTTCTAGTTGCAAATGGAAGGAGGCTCCAACCCCCTAGTTTCTTAGGCTACAACCTGAGGGAAGCTCCAATTCCCCAATTCTCTGGCTACAACCAGAAGGAGGCTACAACCCCCTATGTTCTCCAGCTACAACAGGAAGGTGGATACAACCACCTGTCATTTCCCAGTCCAACTGCCCTGACGTAGAAGTAGAATGATGGAACCACTGTCACACTATCACTGTGAGATATACTGTTGTAAACTTGTACCAATCAATATGTAACAACCTGTACCAATAACCTTTGCCAACATGTACCATACATCAACCTGTACCTCAACCTATACCATAAACAAATGCATCAACCATGCACCAAACTTGTACAAATAACCTGTCCAAACAACCTGTAATCAACCTGTACCATAATCAAGTGCATAAACCATGCACCAACATGTACCTCAACCTATACCATCAATGAGTGCATCAACCATGCACCAAATATGTACCAATCATGCATNAAATACACATAAACTATGACTCATCAAGATGTACCAACATCATCAACTATACACCTCATGTATGTGCCAACTCATCAACTACTTGTCTAAACCATGTAACCAACATGTACCTCAACCAAAATCCCTCATCAATTTCATCATCCAAATCTGATTTGTAACTCTGTAATAGACCTGATGTATATGATCACATACCTGCAAACCTTCCTTAACTTTAACAACAAGAGACTACCATTTTCATCAAACTTTACTTTAGTCTCACATGACTAATTTTGGATTAGTCAACAACCCTAACTTGAAATAATCATAACTATGTACCTG
>ML786129.1:479928-490409 GCA_009831015.1 Picea engelmannii
TTTTGTTGTATTCTACCAAGATGACATTATGATTTTCAGCCAAACATGGGAAGATCATGTATCATTTGAAGCAAGTTCTAGAAACCTTGACGAAAAATACATTGATGTTAGAAATTCAAAAGTGTGAGTTTGCAAGAACATCATCGGTGTATCTTGGAAATGTGGTTTTAGGAGGAAAACTAAGGGTTGAACTAACAAAGGTTGAGGCAAGTCTAAAGTGGCCAACACCATCAACCACAACCAAAACAAGGAGTTTCATAGGGGTTGTCCAATACTTGAGATCATAGCATTGTTTTCTTCCGTAGGTTATCCTCCACTCCATCACCGCAAGTGGTAAGAGATTTCATTGGCATAAAAGGAAGCAACTAGCTTTTGAAATTTTGAAGGAAGAGATAAGCAGTGCTCTAGTTTTAGCTTTTCCTAATTTGCAACAACCATATGATATTCAAACCAATGCATGTAACCATGTTAAGGGTGCAATGTTCATGCTAGAGAAGTAGCTAATATTCTACCATTCTAAGTTATTCAATGGGATAGCTATGAACTATCCAACCTATGCTAAAGAACTATATTCGTTGGTTCAAGTGATAAAAAAGTGGAAGCATTACCTTCTTGGTAAGGAAACAATCATCCATACCAACCACTAACCATTATAATATCTCCAAACTCAATCAAAACTGCAATAAGAAAGGCACTACAAGTGGATGATATTGCTATAGTAGGATCATCTTCTAATCGAGTACAAGAAAGGCGTAACAAACAAGGTTTACAACATGCTATCTAGTCCTCCAATGACAAACAACTCAACCATGAGTGCTATAATGAAGCTTGTCCCTTTAACCTAAGAGATATATCAAGAAGAATACTTTAAAGATGCAAATTTTGAAGAAGTATGTTAATAATTGCAAACCAACTCAATTGTCAGTGAAGAAAAGAAGCCAGAATTCCATCTCCAAGACGACCTACTTTACAATTTGGGCAAGCTATGCATCCCACAAAACAAAAGAGTTTAAATGCATCAAAGAGATACATACATCATGAATCACATGGCATTTTGTCATGGTTAACATTGTAGCTAACCTCTAAAGGTATATTTATTTGCCCAAAATGCAAGAGCAATTTTCCAAGTTTATTAGAAGTGTGTGTTGAGGAAAAGATATGACTTATCTTACTCAAGAATTTTCGAATCTTGTCTGGCTAGGACAAGATAGTCGGGAATATCACCCTATGCTTTATAGCCTCATCAATAATTTCCCAATCCACAAGTATTAATTACCAGGGCTTAGGCTGATTTATTAATGAAAAGAATGTTGCAAAAATAAAATCAAATTTTATTTTTGGTTCATAAACATATACACATTACAAAAAGTAATTATGGAGATCAAAAAGCAAAAGTGACCAAGTCATAAATACGCACAAATGAGACAGAATAGCAATCTGATTTATTTCATTCCAAGAAATCAAAAGTGTCTTTCTCTTTACAAAACTCCTGTGAGGGCATGGATCATAGTCTAATCTAGAGATCCCCGATGAAAACCATACAAAAAGACTCTAACAAGAAGTAAAAACTGAACTTTATAATTTGGATCAGATTGCCACGGACTATTACCAATTTGACTCTACACAATATCCTTTATCAGCTATGAAATTTAATCCATAAACAAACAAGTATACACAGACTATCAAAGATAGATCAACACCTCTAAAACAAACATCTGAATGATATGGTTCAACTTTGAACCTTGTTGTCTACAATAGGACCCTATTATCAAAAAAGAGAATTAGGCTCTGAATAACTCAAGAATGAATGAAAACTGAACTATCTCATGTAAACAAAAGAGAAAACCTTAGTCTTGCTTTCTCCTTCTATTCTCCTCTTGTTCTTCTTTCTCATTTGGCTTTTATGCATTCCAAATAGGTTGAAGTAGTTCAACTACTTTCTTTAGTTAAGTTAGCTAAACTAACTAATTTTAGTTTAGGAGAATAATAATAATAATAATAGTTAAGGGTCTTTATTTAATAACAACTAAGTAGGTGGGACCCCTTGTGACTCCCATCTTTTATTCTTTACAAAAACAAACACAATTGGATAATCATTTAAACACATGTCGCCTTGTAGCTCCCATAAATACTTTTCAAAATTTGAATATTGAATATAAAAAATATTTCAAATCATATCCAAAATATGTAAATATTCACATTATCCAAAAAATAGTTTGTTGTCCAAAACTTTCTGCAGGCCACTGTCTTCAACAACTCAATCATAACATATAAATTAAAATCCATATTTGAGAGACAATTTTTTTTCTATCGTTGTTGTCCCCTTTGGATTTCCCAGAGGTAGCCTTTGGTTGATTTGAACCTTGAGGCTTAATCTCACTAATAACATGGGAACAATCGTCCTTCAGATGCATACGAGAGGACATTGATTTTGATGAGTCATTTGAAGGAGATGAAGGGGAGGCAGCAGCTTTACCTTTGTCTTGCACATGGGGGACATCGGTTTTAAGTCGTTTGCTAGCATGAGAGGATTGAACAAGTGAAAGCACAGTGGCAATTTGAACATTAGGATTTACAAGTGGAGGAGGAGGCAATGACAAGTTGGGCCAACCACGATGGTGAAAGACTGTCGGATTGACAATCTCCTGCCATCCATCATTTTCAGGAACTTCTGGTTGCATGGATACATGAAGAGGCACAAGAATATAAGGAATATTTTGAGGCTGGAAGGGAGGTCTCTCTGGTCTAGGATGTACTATCCCTTGCCCAATCCAATTGAAGAACCCAGCTTGAAACAGTTGGTTCAACTCCTGGGGGTCAGCATCAAAATGAATTGAGAATTTAGGCCTCCTAAGCCCTCTGTTCCAGTTACCTCTTCCTCTATTGTTTCTGCCATGGCTGCCTCTGCTGAAGAAACTCATCCTATATGCAGAAATTCATTAGTAACTAGCCCTTAACAGACCATAAATGACATTTTGTTTGCATGAAACAATTTTTGTCTCAGAAATTGACATAAGACCCATTCAAATCAATCCATAATAAATTATTTAATAATTGCCAAGTGAGCAAGGGGTGGAATAGGGTTCATGGGACATCTGAAAGGATTGTAATGAGAAAAACAATGGTAGCATGATAGGGGATAAAAACACGAGTACTGCTCAACAATTCATTAAATAATTTAACTGTGCAATCAATATCAAAAATATCAGTTGCCACCTATTTTTGTGTCATATCTTTTATCATTGTTATGCAGAGTTTTTAATTTATTTTATAGAACAGGGCGTGTAAAAATGAAATTGGGATCATGAGGGGGGTATAATGAGAGAAAAATTGATAGTATGAGAGGGAAAAATACGGATATTGTTCATAAAAAATAAATCAAATCAAACAACAACCATGACTCTGTTTAGACCCCACAATCCAATAAGCATCCACTTTAAAAACAAAACCATTTAATTGTCTCTTATTTACAGACATACTGCTTGTTGACTTCAAAATAAAAGACAATTCATTGCCCAGAATACTTCAATTATAGCAGTGTTCGCATCTATACAATATCTATGCAACATCATAATAACATCATTGCCAATTCCATAATTATAACCCTTCGAGACACAAACTTTCATGTTCCAATGCTAACCCATTTTCCTTTTAAAACAAAATAGAATATGCACAGTGATTCCAGCCATCCACATCCCATATTTATTTCTTAAACTCAAATAAGAATATACCCAATATTAACCTCCAACTGTCGACTTTCCAACACTGTTTGACATAATTTATTTGCATTAAAGCTCATAATCGGGCCCCAATTCAATCCCACAGACGTTTATATATATAATCAACCCAATTCTTGATTCGAAAATAGCATTTAATCAATAACATGCAACTCTGAGCCTGAATTTCTTGGAAGTTGAACATGTACATACTTCCTTTAGAAGAAATGCCCAACAAAAGGCAGAGCCAAGCAGTGCCCGAGGAAAACAGAACGTAGTCGTGCCCGAGGAGAAACAAAACCAAGCACACACAGGTGTCTTTTAAACCTTGACGAGACCAAGATCGTGTTTAGGGTTTAACACAACAAGGAAGTAAGAACAAATAGCTCGATCACATGAGATAGCCTTTGAGACACAGGCAACTCGTGCCCTTTAAACATTTTATTGCAGAGAGGTAACAAGAGATGGCTCAATCAAAGAAGAGTCTTCGAAAACATAGATCACTCGTGCCCTTTTTAAATTTTATCACAGACACATAACCTTTAAAAATCTTGCCAGTGAGGGTTACCAAAGCATAACAGTTAGCCACTCCAACGAAGACGAGAGGAAGCAAATGCTTAAAATAATGTGAAGAGAATGCCCGAACACGGGTTCCGTGACCAACCAAACATAACGAACTTCCATTTAAAATTTTGGGTGATGGCCAAGACCCGACTGTGCAATGCTTTCCAGCCATAGTGATAGTGAAGCAATGCCATGACAAAAGATAGTTCGTGGTTCGGCCAGAATAAAGCAAGAACAGTGCAACTCTTAACGGTCTACATCGCAACTCGGAGGAACGAAACATAACAACCATCGAGACGAAGAGGAGTGACAACAACTTAACACCAAGATTGGTTATAAAACCCACGCATCAAACTCAAAGCTTGCTACACCATAATTATAATTTTCCACAGAGAACCAGATCAAAACCCCAAGCTGACCGAACATGTTTTAACCAATAAACCAATGCACAGCAGGAAAATCCATTATTTTTCTTTAAACTCCAACAATCCAGAGTATTCATAGAAGAAACCATAAGCGCAACACTAATATACAGTCGAAGAACTTAAGAAAAACACAGACCTTATGCAATTCTGAGCCAAAAAATCGATTCATAACACAAAGGAACCGTCATGGATGGAAAATAAAGGAACCATACCTGGAAAAGCTTGCTTGAGGGAATCATTTGCAAGCATGACGGTTCCTTTTCCATACCTACTAGTTTATTATTATTATAAATAACTAATAGAGCTTGGCAATCATTTGCAAGCAGTATTCATCGTTGCAATTTTAAGCGTCAACAATGTGTTCTTTGTAGAATAAGCAAGCCTAGCAATAGGAAGTTTGGATTGTATATGCCATTGTCGATACCTAGCAAACAACGATAAAGTATATCCATGTATCTTGTTCAAAGGTTGCCAATGTCAAAGCGTGGCCATGATTATGCATTTGTAGTTGTAGTTGTGTACCAAGTTAGTAAAAAGTGCATGCTCATGCCTTATAAGAAGATTATCAATGGCCATGAAGCAGTTGAGTTATTTTTCTCAAATGTGTGGGTTCATTTTAATCGGACCAACTCTATTGCATCAAACAAAGATTCAAGGATTTTGGGCAGAATTTGGACAACATTATGGGAAAAGATGGGTGCTAAGTTTAAAGTTGAAACAATTGAAAACCTTGCATGAACGGATGAATGGTTAAACCAATGTTGTCAACAAGACTTTTATTCAATTGTTAAGAGGATTTAATAAAAGGCATCCAAGGTCTTGGGATGAACATAAGGCAAGTTTCTAAGTTTAATAGAGGTGTGTTCTTTGTAGAACAAGCAAGCCTAGCAATAGGAAGATTGTACTATATATGCCATTGTCCATTCCTCACAAACCATGGTAGAGTATACCCAGGGATTTTGTTTGAGGGTTGACAATGTCAAAGCATGGCCATGATTACGTATTTGTATCTATGGACTGATTTAGTAAGAAGTGCATGCTCATGCCTTATAAGAATATTATCAATGGCCATGAAGTAGTGGAGTAATTTTTCTCAAATGTGTAGGTTCATGTTAGTCAGGCCTGCTCACTTCATAAATTCACTAAATCAATTTGACATGGAAGGGCTCATAAGAATGGCAAAATGAAAGTAATAATGGGGAGTTCTCAAGGAAGAATCAATAAAAAACCTTTCTCACCTATCCATCTCTTATATAATGAGTATGGGAGTATCCTTGGAGAATTCCTTAGAATAGATGAGGGAAAAGGATAAAACTAGAACAAGGAGGAGCACCCTCACTGCCATTAATGACAAGTATGTGCTGCCTAGAATAGCCACCAAGTGATGTGGCCACAGGAGCACCCTCATTGCCATTAATGACAAGTATGTGCTACCTAGAGTAGCCAACAAGTGATGTGCCCTCATGCTGACATGAATAAATGCTTGCCACCTAGAATAGACACAAGGTGGAGCTCTTTAGATATGAAGCCAAGTGTCATGTAACACTTCCATGGTGGGCGCCCTTATCTCGCTAAAAATAGTGAGGATCGCATGCAAAGAATACTCCCCCCCATTGCCAAATAAAGCACATGAAGCAGCTGCTGTCAACAGATCATAATGGCAGAGCACTATAGCAGCAAAAATGTCAAACAGGCAGTGGCCTCCTTCATGCAAAGTACTCCTCAAACAGTGCACCCAAAATTGTCGATCATAACATCAAAGGAAAAGCACCCTCAACTAGAAACAGTTCATGCTGAAAATAGAGCAAAAGATGGGTCTTAAAAAGCACTCAAATACATGCAATCCCCAGCCGCTAATAATAACCTGTCAGAATAGGCTCCAAGTAATTCACCCTGCCTTGGCTAAAATCAGCAAGGTTATGGTGCCAAGAACAGGTTGTATGTGGAGCGCTCTCCACCAGTAATGAATAAACACACTGAGCCAAGAAAAGTGCCCCCTATGTAATTTCTCCTCACTGCTAAATGAAGTACACAAGGCCTCCTTAAGTTAGGTGTTCCACTTAAACACTATGTGTGCTGGAACAAGACAGAAATATCCCTCAACAAGTGCCTGCAGGGGTGTAGACGGATTGGTAAGTGCTGTGTAAATGGAAGGAAATTTGTAAAAATGAGGTCTCATGTTCGATTCTCACCCCGGTTTACTTGTGCACCATTCTTGCGGGCTGGGTGGTTGCACCTGGGGTTACAGTGGTAGCCGACCGGGATCGACCACGTGTCACGCAAGTACAAGAACCGAGCGTTGCCGATTCCCCCAGTACAAAAAAAAAATATCCCTCAACAAGTGTGCCCTCCATCCAAACAAATCTGATGCGAAAAAATGGATGCAGCTCCATGCTAAAACAACCAGAAGGCCAAAGGAAAACACCCTTTTCCATTTGTTAACTTGCCAATATTGTTATAGAAGACCCCTTTCATTCCATCCCACAAAAATACCTTATCTTCACAAAGGAACACCTCCACTCAGGCACTGGAACTGAAATTGATGCATACAAGAGAGCTACTTTGTCTCATTCAGATGCCAAGTGTGAATCTGAACTTTCCTGAGGCACCTGTGTTACCGCTGTATAGAACAGTTGAATGGAGATTCACTTAGACAGTAACAATTCAAGGCAATCTTTTAATCCTTTGTCTGAAGGTTTGTTTCTCTTCTGAAGGCAAATTCTGGCACATACTTCTCATATACTTCAGATATCATACCAGAACCATTCATTGCTAGCATTCTCATTTAAACTTCACTCTGGTGTGCCTTTGGAGTTTGAAACCCCTTTGTAAAAGCCAGTAATGATGTCTGGAATGCATGTTCAGGCGTATTAATTTGAAATATGTAAACATAATAATAGTAAAGATCAGATTTTACTTGTTTGCGTCTRTTACGAAAATAATATTTTTGTGGYTGTTTGTGAGCAGAATGAAATGAGTTTCCATCCCCAAACTATTCAAAGTGTCAATTCTTCCTCCTCTTAAATCCAATCCACGAAATTTTTAATGAAGGCAACTTGTATCTCAACCTCTTTATCTAATCCTTTCTTCAGCAACTGAGTTGAATAATAGGTCTTCATGACTCCAAGTTTTGCAACCAACCATGCAATCTGTCTCTATTGACCAAATTCCGCAGGACTTCGATCTCAAAATAGMAGTTAAGGAGGCACCCTAGTGAGTCATATTGCATGCTAAGATAGTACACCAAAGGTATCTACAGATATAGGTATATAATTCTACTAATTCCAGCGCCTACCTGATGCTGATTAACTCTAAAAAATATGYCAAAAGAAGCCTCCAGAAAAAACAACTTAGCAACAGTATTTTAACCCATCTTAGCACCAAAAGCGAAGGCTAAAACTACCCTTCTAAGGATTTCACCTTCCGCATGCACACATGCCAAATATTGCATGTCAAATGCATGAATGGAAAACCTGTTGAAAATGGAACTGTGGTCCGAAGATGTCTGGAATGAAGTGCGGAATATGGCATCCCCCACGTTGGCTCTTAAAAACTCTGGAAATACGACTTGGCCTGACCTCGAAGTTCTCACAAAAGTGTTGAATTTAACACACAAATTTGTATGGGAAAATTCGGTGTTAACAGGACCAAAAGCCTCCCAAGATGAGCAGGTATTATCCGAAATGGATCATTAAAGTTCAAAAGTTCCTCAAAAAAGGCTAACACAATAATCCCAAAAAAAACAGTATGTATGAAATCAAACTCTTGTGAAGAAGAACCATAAAAAATTACAGTACGTCCACATATAGACCAATGGTCATAAGGTGTAGCAGGCCCAGAACAATCCCAACCAATGCCACATCAACACCATTTCATTTGGCAGTTATCCAACAACTGGCTAGGACAATGAACCACTAGAGAAACCAATTCTATTCTATTGGAAGATGTAATGTCCCTTTCCAAATAGGAGCTCCAGAAAGGAGGCTTAATGGTCTAAACAGCCCCGTTAGACTATAGCCAGGGCCAGAAAGGGGTAAACATGGTTACTAGAGGTCACTCCAGCCAAGGGTATTAAAATTTGAAAGTGACATTGAGCAAAAAGTGGCTAAAAGCGCTTTTAAGCCTACTTGAGCTAAAAATAGAACAAACGAGCTAAAAATAGAGTCGACAACGAATTAGGGTTTCGGGCATCTATAAGAGAAGGTAAAGCGACCTAATTCAGGATTATGCAGATTTTGACTTGTCATTGAGGAGAGAGGCGCATCTCAGGAGAGATAGCCCAGTGGATTCCAGGAGGAATACACTAGTGGCTGATTTTGGTGTTGAGAGACACACCCTAGTCACTGGGGAGATCACACAGGTCTTCCATCAATCTTCAGCAGTAGTTTCAAAGTTTCCAGCAACAAGGGCACACTTATTCAGGGTGAGGGCGCAACTTTTGAGGAGGTATTGAGTCAACTTGTCCAATCCAAGGAGAATCCAAAGATACCCTTCCAACTCAGTTGAGAGGAAGGCAAGGCGCATCTTTTGCCCGGTTTCTCGTCAGATTCCGACGGAGAAATCATCTGGGGTGCATTTTCCTGCAAGTTGAGGATGCGACACTTGGGGAGGACACATTTGGGGTTCCCAAGCGATCATCAGATCAGATCCAGGGAAATCCTTCAGACCCATTTCACAATAAACCAAGGCGATCAGTTTGAGACACATATCATCCAATTCCGACGGTGGAATCACTAGGGCACAGTTTTCCAGTAGCAGAGGGGGCGCATTTCCCCAGGGGATCCATCCAGGGTCCAGGCTTACCAGCAGAGGGTCGATCAATCACCAGGACTGAGAGAGACAACAGGGCGCACTATTTGGGACAGTTTCCAGGCCGATCCGAGAGGTCTAGCCACGAGGGAAAACTTTCCAGACTTGCAACAGTTGTTGTATGAGCTTGCGTAGCTTGCAGCAAATTCTACATCTCATCCATTGACCCTGCAACATTCTTCAAGTATCGAGTACTATTGTTTTAGTTTACTTATTGTATTCTAGCTAAGATCCTTTTATCATTGATCCAGCCGAATGATTTATTTTATTCAGACACTTTTGGTATTTGTACTCTGCAGAGATGTCATAATATAAGCTTTGCAGTCTTTTGTCACCATTATTATTTGTATGCTCATTTATATGCTCTAAACAATTAATCATACAACACATTAGCAGAATTTCCTAGACTAGCCGAATCTGGGATATTACAGTGGTATCAGAGCTTTAGTCCAGCCAGCCTCTAACTAAAGACGATGAGTGCAGCAAAGGACCCAGAGGGTCGTGAGCACGTAGGTGACGAATATGTCACTTACAATAAACGCAAGGAGAGAATACCTAGACCTGATTCTCCCCCTTTCCCTCCCAGCTCAGAGGAAGAGGAATAGGCACACAGGGAAGCAGAGAGAAGGGAAGAGTGTGAGGCTGACCATGAGGCAGCTAGGATGTTAGGAGACAGATATGAGAGACCAGAGGGTAGTGGTAAGGCCCTCATGGAACTAGAGGTAGCTTTCATGCAGGTAATCAACAATCTGGTAGTCAGTCAACAGGCCATGACTCAGTCTTTGGCACAAATGGCTGTGTTGTCGCCCTTATGCACACTTGCTAACGTGAGCTAAGTCCGACTCACTTAGTGTGCCCTCGGAGACACAATGTCTAAGCTCCTGCCCACACTGTCACCTTGACAGGAACTTCTTCCGTCTAGGCTTACTCCTAGGGAAGCCAAGGGGGGTTGTCCCTAAGTTACTAA
>ML786129.1:499769-511888 GCA_009831015.1 Picea engelmannii
TGATAGAGAAACCTTTAGCCATTGAAAGAGAAGAAGAGAGCCTAACCATAGCTACACTCCTTGCTTCTCTTTCCCCTGTGCTAGTCGTACCTTTAGAATCCAAGAGAGGGAGACGTCCTAGGCCTAGGTTATCTACACCTAGGGTCGTTTTTCCCTTAGGGTTTGAAGAAAGAGGCTTGCCGCAGCAACACTCTCCCTCTTTAAGCTCTCTCGCCTTGTTTTTGTGCTTCATCTGAGCTAGCCGTTTGCCGGGAAGGAGGAGAGAGCACGAGGCCTTGCTTTTGCAACACCAGAGTGAGCCTCTCTCCCCTAGGGTTCTGTCTTTGAGGCTCTGCTTTAGCAACACCTTGAAAATTTTCCCTCCAATCCTTTTAAAATCTCATCTCCTTCAACATATGCATCCGTCACTCTTTTGACTCCATTTAACCCTAAGGCACTGATCTCCAGCCTCAACGTTGAAGTAAGACCTTGATCCAAACACTCTCAAACTCTTTTGAATTGAAACCCTAACTACACTAACCCTAGCCTACTAACCCTGGACTGCTGACATCACCCCTGGTTATTTCATCTTAATGCAGCAACATTTCACTTTATAAGCAATTGAATGGTAGTTGAGGGCATTTATTAGACTATGTATTGATTGATTACATTGGATGCCATATCATTATTGTATCTATTGACAAGTGACATATTTATCATTGCCATTTTGCAAACATTGACTTCGTCAATATTTACTTTTAAAAACTACTTATATTGAATATAAGATAGTCATTGATTTATGAAGTACTAACCAAGATTGCACGTATTAATCCTCCTTGTTGTGTTGTCTCAAGCAGGTGCTTTTCTTTTCTTTGGTTATACTCTATTATTGGTTGTTTAGTCGGGACTATCTGATTGGCGGTAATCTGTGAGGAGGAAATTTGTCTTTGTACTATTAGCCTTTGTCCTTTCAAAACCCCAAGTTACCGGGGACGTCTCCCCTGGACCTAGCCTCCCTAAATAGAAAGAGCCTCCCCATTGTGGTGACATTGGGTGGGGAAGGTTCTTGTTTCGCCAGTTTGACCTACTATTCTTTAGCCTTTCTTGCATCTACAAATTGTGCGATAACAGGGCCTTACCTCCCTAAACAGAAAGAGCTTTCCCATTGAGGTGACAGTGGTGAGATTGGTTCAGTTACACCAGTTTGGTATCCTTCCATCCGTCTTTTACCCTAATTACAAACTGTGCAATAACATTTTGGCGTCGTTGTCGGGGAATACTGAGTCGATTCTCCTCAAGACGACACTTTTCGGTAAGCCTTGCCTCTAGAGTCTTTATCTTACAAGCTTATCTGGCAATTCCTCTTAGGGTGTTTTCCCTTATCCTTTGATAATTTCAAGTAAATTATCTGGTGACTCCACTAATAACGAAGCCAACTATGACTTCACAATGGGATCCCGAAAACTACAAGCCTTTAGACATGAGTAAAATCTCAGGATACCCGTGACAAATGCCCCCGATATACGAAAGGTGGCTCCCTAGATTCACTGGTAGCGATGGGGAAAGAGTTGACTATCATATGAATGATTTTTATTCTTATTTTGGAATCCATCCTGTTGATGATGATGCCGAAGAAGTAGTGATGAAACTTTTCCCCACCACTCTTCACGTGAATGCTAGAAAATGGTATGACAATCACCCCGATGCTAACATCACATCTATGGACCAGCTAGAAAAAATATTTCTTGAAAAATGGGGTATGGAATTGGAAGATATCCAAACATTGCTAAAAAGACTCCAGTATACAAAACAAACAAAAAATGACACCGTCTGGGACTTCCATAATGGATTTGAGGGATTACTGTATCAGATTCCTAGAGACCGTTATCCTAAGAACAAATGCCTCGTGTATCTCTTTACCAATGCACTCTTGGTGCATTTAGGTTTTCTCTTGAATAAAAAGAAGCCAAAAATACTCCACGAGGCTGGTAACATGGCCATACAAATCAAGGCAAATATCTTTTGGTCCAAAAACGAACACCTCTTCAATGGCCCTGAAGATACCTCAGACACTCTCAGTTTGGAGAAACTAGTTTCCCTTGAAACTTTTACTGTTGATTTCCAAGAAGGGGAACAAGTTATTGACCAACAAAATACTAAGGGGAAAGCGCTTGATAAGGTTTTCCAAGAGCAAGGGATCGTTGAAAACACAGCTGAGGGGTTGGAACCCGAACAAGATGAAGTGTCAAAGTGCCCTCCTCCTGATGAAGTGATCCACAAACCTTTTCCACCTACACAACAACAAGATGATGAGGTCGGTTTCTTTCCTTTTAAGGATTTTGATGATACCTTGTTCCATGATTCAGAGAGTGAAGGAGGAGTGGAATCCCCGAAAGAAGTAGATCTTCCTCACTATACAATTGAAAATGAAGGGGAAGTTCATCAGGATGAAACAATGACGCATGTTGAATACACCCAATTCCTCAGAGCTCCTGCACAAGAAGAAAAAGTAAGTTTCCCTCCTCTCCAAGACTCTGATGATTGTCTACTTTATGATTTGGGAAAAGGGGAGGAGATGGGTGAGCCTTTGAATGTTTTGAATCCTCCATGTTATGATATTGATACTGACATAGTTGATATTGATGAGTTCATGCATGTTAGAAGACGTAAATGGGATATAGTTAGTTTTCATATGGACCCCGTCGACAACATTGAGAATCACTCCCAACTGTTGCCTTCACAATTATCACGACAGATTACTTTTGATTTCTGGCAACAATGGGATGATATATTTACCAATGCTCCCCAAACACCCAAGGTTGACCTAGTACCTTGTTTTCCTAACAATTTTCGGTCTAACCTTGAGGGTCTTGACAAGTACTCCTCCGAGCACTTGGATTTATTCTATGAAGATGATCATCAACCACCGCTGTGCTTGGGCTTTGATAGGAGTAAGAACATTGTTTTCCTAAAGAAGGATTCTCATGACATCTTTCTCCAGCCACCTCTTATTACTTTACCTTGTTGTATCATTAAAGGTGTAGTTGGCAAACAAAAACCTAAAACCAAAACCTATGGGTACAAGCTTTCTAGGGCACCCTGTCAATCCCCCAAAACATGGTCAAGCGGGTCAATGTAAGATCCAAGCAGTTGTCAGAAACAAAAGGAATAAGATGCATATATCTAAAGGTTATAATGATAAAAAATGACACATACCATGATACCTAAACCAATTACCTCATGGAGCAAGAGTCTTCTCTGATACAAGTCCAAGCCGAAGGTGATGGATGTTGCTGCTGACAAGACAAGTCTGATGAAGGAGAAGAAAGATGGGCCCTCCAGGGCCATGCTCAGGTCAATCCTGCTCTCAGTACTCCATGTCTAGGACCTATGGGCCTCGAGACGTGATCTCCTAGTTATCCCTAGAAATCGGGGATAACAAAGACATAATCTCCTTAGTTATCCCTAGGATAGGGGATAACACACACCAACCTCTATGTTATATGCAAGCACTGGGAAGAGAGAAGAGTGATTGAAGGGAAAGACAAAGATGTGGGATGTGTTTCTTGATGATATGGGTTTGGACTTTGTATTATCATCATGTAAATGTTTACAATTTAATTATTTCATTTTTGTATGTGTAAATTCATAATTTTAATTTTAATATATATATATATAACGTGTCCTCTGTGTCATGTTTTCGAGGGTCGTCATGCCTATGTTGGATACTCGTATTTTCGTGTCCTCCGTGTCCTGTGTCCCCGTGTCAGGTGACTTAGGTACTATGGTATTTTGGGGAGGTTTCATCTTTATATGGCCCGAATTTAGCATTACGGGGGGGAGGTTTGATCTATTACTTTCTCTTCTTGGCCTCTTGTTCATCTTCTAGGAGGATGTTGTACATAGGGTCAACCCTATGTTGAGATGGGCATCCATAAACCCTAAAACTTCTTTATTTTGACTACATTCGATCACCTACTTGAGTTGGATGTGTTATTATGCACGCATCACCTTTCTCTTGTAGTTCAACTACCATCACTCGTGTTTGTATTTGAGTTGGGTATTCATAAACCCACCCTCTTTTTATATTCTATCCCTGACCACTCTTTGTGAGGAGATGGATATTTCTAAACCCACTCTCGTCTTCCACTAAAGCTTCCTTCTAAGTTGCACTCTCACAAGTCCATCTATGTTGTGTATTCATACACCCACACTCATATTGTATTTGAGCTCTCTTTGTCATGTTCAAGCTCTCAAATTATACTTGACCTTCCTTCTCCGATGTGCTCTTTGGAGTATCCATGTTGTATAAACCCTCAAACTTCTTTATTTTGGCTAAATTGAACACCTACTTGAGTTGGATGTGCTAGTATGCACACATCGCCTTTCTCTTGTAGTTCAATTACTATCACTCATGTTTGTATTTGAGTTGGGTATTCATAAACCCACTCTCTTCTATATTCTAGCCCCGACCACTCGTTGTGAGGAGATGGATATTTCTAAACCCACTCTCGTCCTCCAATGAAGCTTCCTTCTGAGTTGCACTCTCACAAGTGAATCTA
This sequence comes from Picea engelmannii, assembly GCA_009831015.1. Classification (NCBI taxonomy): domain Eukaryota; kingdom Viridiplantae; phylum Streptophyta; class Pinopsida; order Pinales; family Pinaceae; genus Picea; species Picea engelmannii. The sequence continues at coordinate 504,311 of ML786129.1, forward strand.
TGTTGGGTATTCATACACCCACGCTCTTGTTGTATTCGAGCTCTCTTAGTCGTGTTCAAGCACTCAAATTATATTCAACCTTCCTTCTCTTATGTGCTCTTTGGGTATCCATGTTGTATAAACCCTCAAACTTCTTTATTTTGGTTACAATCAATCACCTACTTGAGTTGGATGTGTTATTATGCACACACCACCTTACTCTTGTAGTTCAACTACCATCACTCATGTTTGTATTTGAGTTGAGTATTTGTTATCGCACAAACTGTAGGTTGGGAAAAGCCCGACCCAATCCATAAGATGGTGATAACAGTGAGAGAGCTTACCCATTGTCACCTCAGATAAACCCTCCCCTCACTTTAGTGAAGGAAGAATCAAACACAAGGGGGGAGTCTCGGGTGACCCTAGGGGAAAATGAGAAGAAAAGTGAGATGATGGAAGTGATGCCCCTATAGGTTAAGATACTAAGTGGAAGATAGATTGGAAATGAGTCTCGGAAGTGGTTAATAGTTGCCAAGAAACTTGAGTACTTGCAGAAGATGATTGCATCTGTCCGAGATACAAGAAAAGACAAGATACAAAGTAGACAATCCAATGGATTAGCAACTTAAGCATGTTGTCCCTATTTGCAGTAGTCAACTTATTGGACAATGAAGTACTAAAACAATAGATAACTTTCCAATCATTAAGCATGAACTTTGACGGTTAATTAGGGCTGTCAAATGAAGTTATCAGCAAAGTGTTAGGGAAGCCTTATGGCTGTAGCAAACAATTGTTACAGCAACAAGTTCCAACCATAAAAATAAACAAGTAAACCATAAAAAAGATAGTCCATACCTAGTAGAACAATAATCTAGGTTTAGAAGTCAATTTCCGCGATTGATAAGCAAGTAAATGATGAAAGAAAGTGAACTTTGTTGCAGCCCTAATGGCTGTAGCATTGAATTTATTGCAGCAATGAAATCCTTGGCTAAAAGAAGATGTCCATAGGGAACAAGAAAGCTTATAACATGTAGAAAAGATTCCAACTTAAACAATTTTGATATCTCGTAATTCTACGTATCCCAATGCAATGATTTTGTTTCTCCAATGCAAGAGATTAGTGCCTTTAACTATTGGGTTATCGAGTCTTTAGAAATGAAAGAACTAGTTGTGTTACTTCCTTGAGGGTGTAAGCCCTTTAACACCTCAAGGCAAGCAAGACTAGCTAAGAAAAACCCTAGGAGGGGTTCTATGCCCATATACTCCCCAAAAGCTTAGCAAATAAACCTTGTGACCAAGAAAAGAAGCAATAACATGAAAGATTCCTTACCTAGTCCAAGCATTAATAAGATAAAATCCTTTTAACCAAGAAAATCCACCATAAAAGCAAGAAATGGTCTCCAAGAAGGGTAGCACCATACTTCTTCATCTGAAAGCCAAAGCAAACCATAACAAGAGATAGACAAAATTGCGCAAATAGGGGGCAAATTTTCAGCCAAGTATCCTCTCCAAGATGGGAGAGTTATGAGATATAAATGAAATGAAATGATATCTATTTATACAAATCCTACTACAATTGTTTGTCCACTTAAAATTAGGGTAAACCACAAAGTAAGGGGACAACAACCCTTACTTTGCCCATTTACATTATCAAATTCAAATTTAACCCTAAAATGCACATAAGAAACCCTAAAGAAGCATGAGGAGTTGTATGCCCTTATACTCGCCAAAAGCTTAGCAAATTAGCCTTGTGACCAAGAAAAGAAGAAATAACATGAAAGATTCCTTACCTAGTCCAAGCATTAACAAGAAAAACTCCTTTTAACCAAGAAAATCCACCAAAAAAGCAAGAAATAGTCTCCAAGAAGGATAGCGCCTTACTTCTTCATCCAATAGCCAAAGCAAACCATAACAAGAGATAGTACCAAGAGAGATAGCCAAAATTGTCCAAGTTGGGCGCAAATTTTCAGCCAAGTATCCTCTCCAAGATGGGAGAGTTATGAGATATAAATGAAATGAAATGATCTCTATTTATACAAATCCTACTACAAGTGCTTGTCCACTTAAAATTAGGGTAAACCACAAAGTAAGGGGACAACAACCCTTACTTTGCCCCTTTACATTATTAAATTCAAATTTAACCCTAAAATGCACATAATAAACCCTAGAGGAGCATGAGGGGTTGTATGCCCTTATACTCCACAAAAACTTAGCAAATTAAACTTGTGACCAAGAAAAGAAGCAATAACATCAAAGATTGCTTACCTAGTCCAAGCATTAACAAGATAAACTCCTTTTAACCAAGAAAATCCACCATAAAGGAAATTAATAGTCTCCAACAAGGGTAGCGCCTTACTTCTTCATCCAATAGACAAAGCAAACCATAACAAGAGATAGTAGCAAGAGAGATAGCCAAAATTGCCCAAGTAGGGTGCAATTTTTCAGCAAAGTATCTTCTCCAAGATGGGAGACTTATGAGATATAAATGAAATTAAATGATCTCTATTTATACAAATCATACTACAAGTGTTTGTACACTTAAAATTAGGGTAAACCACAAAGTAAGGGGACAATAACCCTTATGTTTCTCCTTTACATTATAAAATTCAAATTTAACCCTAAAATGCACATAAGAAACCCTAAAGAAGCATGATGGGTTGTATGCCCTTATACTCCCCAAAAGATTAGAAAATTAACCTTGTGATGAAGAAAAGAAGCAATAACATGAAACATTCCTTACATAGTACAAGCATTAACAAGATAAACTCCTTTTAAGCAAGAAATTCCACCATAAAAGCAAGAAATGGTCTCCAAGAAGGGTAGCGCCTTACTTCTTCATCCAATAGCCAAAGCAAACCATAACAAGAAATAGAAGCAAGATAGATGGACAAAATTGCCCAAGTAGGGTGCAAATTTTCAGCAAGTATCCTCTCCAAGATGGGAGAGTTATGAGATATAAATGAAATGAAATGATCTCTATTTATACAAATCCTACTACAAGTGTTTGTACACTTAAAATTAGGGTAAACCACAACATAAGGGGACAACAACCCTTACTTTGCCCCTTTACATTATCAAATTCAAATTTATCCCTAAAATGCACATAAGAAACTCTAAAGAAGCATGAGGGGTTGTATGCCCTTATACTCCACAAAAGCTTAGGAAATTAACCTTGTGACCAAGAAAATAAGCAATAACATGAAAGATTCCTTACCTAGTCCAAGCATTAACAAGATAAACTCCTTTTAACCAAGAAAATCCACCATAAAAGCAAGAAATAGTCTCCAAGAAGGGTAACGCCTTACTTCTTCATCCAATAGCCAAAGCAAACCATAACAAGAGATAGTACCAAGAGAGATAGCCAAAATTGTCCAAGTTGGGCACAAATTTTCAGCCAAGTATTCACTCCAAGATGGGAGAGTTATAAGATATAAATGAAATGAAATGATCTCTATTTATACAAATCCTACTACAAGTGCTTGTCCACTTAAAATTAGGGTAAACCACAAAGTAAGGGATAACAACCCTTACTTTGCCCCTTTACATTATTAAATTCAAATTTAACCCTGTTATCCCCGATTTCTAGRGATAACTAGGAGGCCCACAGGTCCTAGACATGGAGTACCGAGAGCAGGATTGACCTGAGCATGGCCCTGGAGGGCCCATCCTTCATTTTAAAGATAACATARCTCACTCTCWTGTGAGAGATTATCTTTTAGCATTTGTCTTGGTATTTTGGTCTTGGAAGTGAGGCGCAACTCTTGTTGGAGGATTCYTCTTGGCATTTATGGTGTTTCTCTCATGGAAGGTTTACAACTAGGGTTTGATTAAGCATTCTTCATGATTTGTAAGTGAATTTTTCATGCAAAACTTCTTAAATGAATGGTTGTAGGTTTAATCTCTTACATTTGCTATTATATTGCTATTATATTTCTTAATCTTGAAACCCTAGGTAGCAAGCACACAAGTAGACATTGATAAATTGATGATATTTATTGACTAATTAGCAGAACGTTGACTGTCTTTGTCTATTATACTAACCCTAAAAGAAGTTGACRTCATCTCTAGGATATTGACGCAACAACCTCTTGTATATGAGCAACTAATGACATTTAATGCATTGATTTAATTCAAGGATTGATCATTTTCATTTGATGCCATATTATTCTGATGTTTATTGACAAGTAACATTATATAGCCATTGTCATTATTGCAAACATTGACTTCGTCAATATTTACTGCTATATATGCTCATATACATTAAAGTTTGATAGTCATTGACTTATGAAGTATTAACCACTATTGCATGTACTAGTTTCATTGTTGTCTTGTCTCGCAAGCAGGTGCCTTTTCTGTGGTTATTCTTGACTATCTCCTGGGTAGTAATCTGTGAAGGGGAAATTAGCCTTGATCCTTTAAGCCTTTTCCTTTCAAACCCCGGATTTCCAGGGACGTCTCCCTTGGGCTTAGCCACCCTAAATAGAAAGGACCTCCCCATTGTGGTGACATTGGGTGGGGTAGGACCCTGTTACGCCAGTTTGACCCTTATCCTTTCGTCTATGACCTAAACTACAAACTGTGCGATAACATTTTGGCGTCGTTACCGGGGAACACTGAGTCAATTCTCCTCAGACGACAAACCTTTTCGGTAAGCCTTGCCTCAGAGCCTTATTTTACAAGCTTACCTGGCGACTCCACTAGGGTGTTTTCCCTTTTATTTGATGATTTCAAGCAAATCATCTGGCGACTCCACAAATAGCTAAAGACGACTCATAGTGGATGTCAGTATATACCTGCATCTACTACTATGACCTCCACAAATCCTGTCACCCCTGTAAGTTCTCCCAAACGGTCTCATAAAGAACTCTTTGGTCCTTTAAGCTTACCTAACACCCAAGGGGGGTTACATGATCTACCCAAGAAGGCCGAGTCCTGGATACCTAAGTTCTCAGGGGAAGATGGATCCTATGGCAACTCTCATTGGACCGACTTCTGTGATGCTTTCCAGTTTCACCAATCTGGACAAGAACATCTCGATGTCTTCTTAAGGCTCTTTGTTAGCTCACTCACCAGAAGTGCCAGAAAATGGATTAACAGACTCTCGAAAGGAAGCATCAAAAGCCCTGAAGACCTTGAACAAGCCTTCCAGAAAGATTCGTGTGAAAAAGAAAGCATGGATTCCCTTTACTCTCAATACACTAATATTTGCAAAGCCTCTGCATTAGGGATTTCAATGATAGGTTCAACCTTTTACTCAAAAAGGTCAAGCCTAGTTTTTCAGAAGAAGCTGTCCTCCAACACTACTTGAACTCGTTGGAAGGGGTTTTGCAGTTTACTCTCAAAGATCGGTCACCCTCGACTCTAGGAGAAGCACAAGACCTTGCTAGCAGGATTGAGCAGAACCTTGAGTTCAAAGACTACATCAATCAAGTCAATCTCTCGCACAATAATGACCCCAAGGAATCTAGTAATGAGGATGTCCCCGAAGCTGAGCCTAAGCGCCTAGAAATTCTTGAAGTAAGACTCATGCCTCCCAAAAGGAAATGGAGCATAGCTTTCTCAAATACAAACAATGTTCTGAATACCTCGATACAACACAAGCCATCCGAGGATTTGGGCATGGCCACTCAGAAAAAACATAACTTTGAAGATGCCTTGTTTGTCTTGGACACACCGATGTTGGAAGATCAAGATATGAGTGAAACCGATAAGTCTGAAGAAACTGATCCAAGCATTAGTATGTCCTGTATCCTGCAAAGGGTTAAAAGGATTCGTGAAATGTTAGAAATTTCTTTTCTAAAAAAGCAGGATTCAAATGACCAATTGCCTTTTAAGGGGATTCCCACACTATTACATACTGGTCATTCTGAGAGGGATGAACAAACACCCTTTTCAATGGATGCATACTTGTTTCAAGATGGTCCCACTTTTCCCTTGACAGGAGAAGACACAGATTGGGGTGATTTTCCTGATGATGCCTCTGATACCTTGGAAGATTCAGACGAAGATGGCTATCCAATACAGAGAAAAAGTAATTTTGTTGAGTGGAACAAAGATGTTTTCAAAGACATAAAAGTTCCAAGCGCCATCATTGTGGATGAAAACCCTTGGTGTTTTCAATGCAGTGAAGCACATTGGGAACATGAATGTCCTTGCAACAGAGGTGGCCATCAACAGGTAAACAATATAGACTACTTCATAGAAGGCCCTCAAATAAATATCACCGCTGAAGAGCATCAAGAGGCCATCAAAGAAGCAGTCAGGTCAGCCAGAATGGCGGTAATAAACAAACTAGACCAGGAATCAGAAGAGAAGCTAAAGAAACAAGAGTTCCAGGTGTATAGAAGAAAGAAGTTGGACCAACCTTCCATTGACCAAACAAAAGAACCACCTGTGGATGTAATCTTTCCAAAAACATCCAATACTGAAAGGGTTAATCTGAATTTTGACCTTGAATGGGCATTATCCAAGATGCTTGTAACCATCCCTTTGAGAGAAGTCATCAAGGTACCATCTATCAAAGAGCAATTTGACAACTTCTTCCAAGGATCAGATGGGCCATTGAAAGATGGAACTATAGGTCGTATCCAGAATGTACCTGTAATTACAACTTATGAGCAAAAATCCAATGATTCCATCAAAGATGACAAAGCATGTGACAAAACTGGGCCGACTCCTCATAAATGTTCTCTGGAAGATATGCCTGTTGCAAAAGAGGAAAATTCGAATCAGATTGAATGGCCCACGAAAGAAGAATACCAACAGCTCATGGACGATCTCAAAACTCAGGAATCAGAGACTGCGGAAATACTAAAGAAGGTGGAAAATGATGTACGGATTCGTCCTTCACAGCAGGAAATCTTTGTAGCAGAATCCCACCCACCTCCCTCTACACAATACACCAGGGTTATTCAAGGAACGACCAATTTCAGAGTCAAAGAGTACAAGGAGGGAGACATGGTTTGGATGTGGGATGTCGATAAAGGGAAGCCTACTAATATCAAAGGAAACAATCATTTTTGGCTTGGCCCTTTTAAGGTCGGAAGAAAGTCAGTTAATGACTCCTAATACCTGTCCACACTGGAGGGAAGAAGACACACAGTGCCCGTCAGTGGGCACCTCCTCAAACCCCACCAGGGTGGGGTAACATGACTATACAGGTAAGTATGATTAGGTAGGCATTTCCGTGTATTATACCATATGCATTTATTGTTTGTTTCCTTATATGCATCTGATTGTTTTATCTCATATGTATACATGTTATATTTTGCGGGGTGGCAATACCACCCCACCTTTTGTTGCTAATGTTTCTTTTCAAGTGTGAGCAGATCTGCAGGTTTATGCCAGAGATGCTGAGGTTATCACACACTCTACGGTGAGCACATGTCCCCGAGTTGGAGCCAGATGTTATCCCCGTTTTCTAGGGATAACTAGGAGATCATGTCTCGAGGCCCATAGGTCCTAGACATGGAGTACTGAGAGCAGGATTGACCTGAGCATGGCCCTGGAGGGCCCATCCTTCTTCTTCTTCGCCAGACTTGTCCTGTTAGTAGCAGCAGCTTCCATCACCATCGGCTTGGACTTGCATCAGAGAAGACT
>ML786130.1:0-16882 GCA_009831015.1 Picea engelmannii
TTGACTTCGTCAATAATTGCATCTGTTAATGCTCATATATATGTTGACGATAGTCATTAATATTTGAAGTACTAACCACTGCAGCACATTTTAGTTTTATTTGCCTTGTCTCGCAAACAGGTGCCCTTATCAGTGGAATATCTTCTTTGACTATCTCCTTCTTGGCAGTAATCTGTGAAAGGGAATCTTTATCTTGATCCATAAACTTTAAGCCCTCTTCAGAAAGCCAGATTACATAGGGACGTCTCCCTTGGACTAGCCATCCTAAATAGAAAGAGCTCCCCATCGAGGTGACAGTGGGTGGGGACGCTCCTGTTACGCCAGTTTGAAGCCTTGACTCAAGCTAACCTAAACCCTTCCTACAAACTGTGCGATAACAAATCCACAGGAGAATCATCTGGAGTACCATCTCAAGCCGACTCAACTGAGTCCACGGAAGTACAAGGCAAGAGACCATCTCAAGCTGACTCAACTTAGTCCAGATGATTACAAAGCAAGAGACCTCACGTCATAACAAATCAGTCCAGAGTCTGACGCACACCCATTGCATGGGCACACCCAACACTTGGTCTTCCTCACACAGATGTCTCAACTCAGTCCAAAGGAGAACGATCTAGAGGATGTCTCATGAAGCTGCAATCAACAACAATCAATGCATTGGTTGAGTCAATACAGGCACTGGTCAACTCGACCGAGTTGATCGAGTCTGATTCAACTCGATATGAGTTTGAAAACACTGACTCGGACATTGAGGGATGCTCAGGAGTATGTTGAGGCTACTAGGAGCACATTTAGAGAGAGCAAAGCTCCGAAGAAGTTTCTAGACTGCATGGCATTGATGAGAAGCATCATAGATTTCGAGTCTTCTAGCTTTCAGGACGCAACAGACCAAGTATGGTGGGATGCCATGGTGGAGGAGTATACCTCCATCATGAAGAATGATGTTTGGGACATAGTGCCAAGATCGAAGGGGAAGTTAGTAGTGAGTTTCAGGGGGCTCTACAAGATCAAGCATACAAGAGATGGAAACATTGATAAGTTCAAAGTGAGGTTCACGGCAAGAGGGTTCTCCTAAAAGGAGGGAGTGGACTATGAGGAGACATTTTCTCTAGTCGCCAAGTACACTTCCATTAGAGCAATCATGTCCTTAGTTTCATTTATGGAATGGAGGATACACTAGAGATGTGAAGACAAATTTTCTTAATGGGATCATTGAGGAAGAAGTGTACATAGAGCAGTCTTAGGGCTTTGAGGTAAATGGGAAGGAGTCCCATGTTTTCGGGCTTAAGAAAGCCTTGTATGGACTCAAGCAAGCACCAAGAGCATGGTGTTCCAGGATAGATGGATATCTACAAAGTATGGGCTTCACCAAAACAGAAGTAGATCCTAACTTATATTGTATATTTGTTGGGATTGATCTACTCGTTTTGGTGTTGTATGTAGATTAATTGTTTCTTGCAAGTGCAAAGAAGCTCAATGTAGTGTGCAAAGAAAACATGGCAATTGAGTTTGAGATGAAGGACAACGGCATGATGTATTACTTCTTGGGTTTGGAGATTTGGCATAGACCAGGAGAGATTTTCCTTGGGCAGAGTAAGTATGCAGTTTAGATCTTGAAGAGGTTTCGGATGGAGGACTGCAAACCTATGGCCACACCCATGATCACTAATCTGAAGAAGGTGACATCTTCAGATTCAAAGTTGGTGGATCCCACATTGTATAGGTAGATGATAGGTTCCTTGATGCATTTTGTCAACACCACATCAAATATATGTTTTGCAGTGAACACCTCGAGTCAGTTCATGGTGGAGCCAAGGCAAGAGTATTGGGTAGTAACAAAACATGTGCTCAGATATTTGAGGGGCATAGTGGAGTATGGTCCGAGATATCTTTAACATGTGAAGTAAAATTGTAGGGGTATTCATTCTCAAATTGGACGGGCAAATCAACAGACAGGAACAACACCTCAGGTTGTTTCTTTAGCTTGGGATCAACGATGATATCCTGGTTCAATAGGAAGCAAAATTACATGGCACTTACCGCGACAGAAACAAAATACATGGCAGCCAGTATTGCTAGTTGTAAGGCCATATGGCTTCGCGTTTTGCAGGATTGTTTGATCAAGAGTTGGACCCCACAACCATTTATTATGATAATTAGAGATGTATCAAATTCTCTGAGAATCCAATGTTTCATGACAGGTAGGATATAGAGATCAGATATCACTTCATAGTTCATACAAGACAGGATTCAGAAGGGAGCAATGAAGCTTTAGTATATTCCCACAGATCAACAGGTATCCAATACTCTGACCAAGCCCTTAGCAAAAGGGAAGCTTGAAGCATTCAAAGACAAACTTTGATTGGTGCAGAAATCCTTCCTCGCTAAGAGGGAGTGTTGAGAAATGTAGCTCGAGCAGGAACTTCTTACATATGTTCAGTGTGAACTGTTGATGATTACAGCTTCGTGAGACATCCTCCATGACATGTTCTCCTCTGAGACTGAGTTGAGTCAACCTGTGAGAGAGCCCATGTGTTGGGTGTGCCCATGAGATGGGTGTGTCGTTTCTCTCTGGACTGAGATGAGACGATGTGTGCCCCTGTGTGGGGTGAGGATGCCCTTGAGATGGGTGTGTCGTTCCTCTCTGGATTGAGATGAAACGATGTGCACCCCTGTGTGGGGTGAAGGTGCCCATGTGATGGGTGTGTATCAGACTCTGGACTGAGTTTTTATGACGTGTGGTCTCCAGCCTTGTGGACTCAGTTGAGTCAAGCTTGAGATGGTACTCCAGATGATTCTCCTGTGGACTCAGTGAGATAGAGATCTGTTGAGTAGGACGTCCCTATGGTTGAGCACAAGTGGACATGCCCCTAGTGGTTGAGCAATAGTGGATGTGTGAGATCCCTTGCTATATTGTCTGAGAGTAAGATTTACATGTAACCCTATTTGTGATGTAAAGGGTACAGGTCGGCTCCACCATATGTGAAAGATAATTAATGTTTATAGTAATAATTAATTATTTTTTGAGTTATTGAGGTCGGCCCTGTTGTGCCAACAGACACACCTATTGTTGTGTTTGGTCTAGTATAAGTAAAGGTGATTTCCCCATTGAGGAAACACACAAGTCACTTGTCATTTGGAAATTTCAGAAAGTACATTTCTAGGGCTGAAGTGTGCACCTCTTTTAGGTGCAAGTTTCAAGGTAGTAGAGAACCCTCTTGTGTGCATTAGGGTTTCATGGTTGGAGGATCTTCTCTTGAGAATATAGCAAAGGATTGTTGGGTTTTTCTCCCTTTTGAGAAGGGTTTTCCCAAGATATTTCTTGTGTTCTTGTGCATGGTTATTCTTCTTGTGATCTTGGTTATTGCAGCACTTGTACATTGTGTAGCTGCATTTGTTTATGGTTCAAGTAAATGCTAAAATGAAATATACCTCATGCTTGAGCCTAGCATAGTGAAAATTCAACATGAACATGTAGGAAGTGGTTCGAGACATGTCTTTGGTGACCACCTTGAAAAGGTGATCACTAATTCTATCTTGTAATTTCACTTGAAAAATAAAAATAAAAGTGTAAGTCTTATGTTTTAAAGTCAACGAGTCTTAGGAATCTAAATGAAATGTTCTAGAAGTTCTAGAACATTAGTGACTTGGATTAAGATTTAATCTTAGTTGTACATCTCATGATTGAGATAGGTGGCAGCTAAGATTGAGGAGATTAGTTATGCTCTCTCAAAGCATAAATAGGACAAGATAGTAGAGATCTCACACACATGAGAAGAGAGAAAGAGAGTTGGACGAAGGAAGAGTGCATCTGGAAGAGAAGAAGAACAGATCTGCTAAAGAGACCAGTAAGTACAGCAGGCTGTACAGTCCATAACACCACAGTAGTTGTCTTTTCTTCATGCACAGGCCATACATCTTCAAATCTGGCCATACAATTTATTTCTGGAGTGTGCTTCAATGATTGAGAGGTAGAAAGAGCGATTTGCTGTCAAAGAAAGGCAAAAAGAGAGCAGGTTGTACTTCTGTAGCTGTACCGTTTCTTCACAAGTTATACACTGCTGTTTGAGGTGATTTTAATGACCGTACAGATGTTGGTTTAAGCACACTGCAGAGGACACCTTGTAAGCTTTGATCAAAGTAATGAAAATTTGATTCGAAGGAGAAATCCCTATGTATGTGTTCTATTTATTCCGCTGTTCATTTTTCCAGCAATTGTGTGATTGCTGCAATGTTCAGAAAATTAATTTTCTGCTGTTAAATAAATCTGTGCTGAGTTATTTAATAAGAGAACATTAGAACAGCAGTCACCTAGGCTTGAAATTTTTTTAATTTCTTCACTGCTGAGCATGATGATATTGCTTCTTCTAAGCTAGAAACACTGAACAGTACATATTCTACTCTAACAGATACAGATTTTGCATAGCAAAGTTGTTCATTCTCTCAATAGACATAGTGAAGGTGCTATCTGCATGCCACAGCTTTCACCCAATGATGGGAAGAGTGTTATACACTGGCAGGTAGAGTTGATTTTAATTTGCTTGAAAAGGAGACAGTTACCAATCCTATGGCCTCATGTTGATTTTGATTCGCATCAAAACTGCATAGGATGCAGTTACAATAAAGACGGTTTCTTATCAAGATTTCTAGCTTTCAAAATGGAAGAAGAAATTGACTGTGCACCACGAAAAGCGAATTCATGATGAAGCAAAGAAAGGAGAAAATTGTGATGAGGATCGAATTCCACATTTGAACCGCCTACAAGTGACTGTTTCTCCATAAGGGTAATAATGCCTGTATCCAACCTGCTCAAGTGGCATGTGGAAGTGCCCTGCCCTGCCCTGCTTATCTGATTACAAATTAGTTTAAGCTCCAATTCCCTTCGGTACCTCTGGCATGTCTATGGCTTCCACACTGACTTCCCCACATGGGGTGCATGCTTGTTCAATGGAATATAAGTTCCTCACTAGGAGCCAGGTCTGGCCTTTTGGTGTGGACTCGCATTTACAAGTACAAAGTTTAAGGTTCATGAAGTCTTATTTAAAACCTGCCGAGCAATTTCAAAAAACAGAACAAATACAACTCTCAAGATTCCATGAAACAGTTTCAAATTTTATTTTATTAGTAAATTTGGTTTTGATTGATCTGCGAGGAGTAAAGAACCCTCTCAAAATTCAGCACAACAGTTTCCTTTTCTATTTTATTAGTAAATTTTGTTTATTTTTTGGTGTGAGCTTCCATTTACAAGTACAAAGTTTCAGGTTTACGAAGTGTTATTCAACACCTGCCAAGTAATTACTTTAAAAAGGGCCAATACCATTCTTGAGATTCAGCACAACAGTTTCCTTTTTAATTTTATTAGTAAATTTTGTTTAGTTTTCATTGTGGACTTCCATTTACAAGTACAAATTTAAAGTTTATGAAGTGTTATTCAACACCTGCCAAGCAATTACGCAAAAAGGGGCCAATATCATTCTTGATAATCAGCACAACAGTTTCCCTTTTTGTTTTATTCGAAAATTTTGTTTTTGTTCGATCTGTGGCAAGTCAAGAACCCTCTTCAGATTCAGCAACGCAGTGTACTTTTTTAATTTATTAGTAAATTTTGTTTATATTTTGGTGTGGAATTCGATTTACAGGTACAAAGTTTAAGGTTCATGAAGTATTATTCCATACCTTCCAAGCAATTCCGTAAAAATGGGCCAATACGATGCTTGAGATTCAGCACAACAGTTTTCCTTTTTATGTTATTAATAATTAGAAATTTGCGTTCTTGATTGATCTGTGAGAGTTACGAACCCTCTTCAGATTCAGCAATACAGTTTATTTTTTCAGTTTATTAGTAAATTATATTTTTGATCGATCCATCGGGAGTTACCCAACATAACACCAAACCGACTTTAAGATGAAGAAAGAAAGAAACCCAAGTAGTAATAATGCCTTTACTGGAATAACCCCAGCACAACTGTTTCCTGTTATGATCGATCCAAATTAACATTTACTGAAGCTTCCTTAAACTGCCTATCCTGATTTTGATAGTGTCGCCACTGTTTAATTAAATATCAGGAATGCCATATGGTTTTAGTCATCAAAATGTTTGGCTGCTGCAACAATACAGAAAAGGCAGGAATTCTAGGCTCGAGGTACTTGGGGAAAATATTAAGGAACCACCATAATTTTCTTATAATTTTCAAAATATCAAACTATATATATAATATATCAGCCATCTTGGAATTGAGTGCAAAAAACCAAGAGTTGACCGTCTGGATTTCAGAATTCCAGACAAAATAAAAGATGGCAAAACTGTTATATATACCATTGAAAACTGAAGCTGGAATGAAATGCAAGTAGGTACCTTAAAGGATAGGGTATGGCAAACATCCTTGGAAGCTTCACCTTCGGCCTCTGAGAAGCAGCGCAGAAAAGGAAATTGAGAATCAAGAGATACAATGTTGTGGGCGTGAGCATCTATCAACGATATTCTGTCCACCATCTCACTTAGCATCCTCTCGGTAGTGGTTGTCGCCGCCATGTTTCGTTACTCTCTCGCCTCTTACAGAATGGTGGCTCCTCCTCTGCGCTTGCTATATAGGATAAATTAAATATATACTAGATGAACCAGGTCAAAATTTCGAGGCCGCAAAACTTATGACTGTGCTGGTTATATATATTTCCCTTCACCACGCCGCCACTTATGACTGTATTGTTTTCTCATATAGATTTCCCTTCACCGCGTGAGTGATGACTTTCCTGTTTATTATTTGATTCTCTTCGGGAAGCGGCTTTCCAACTAACGTCATCGCCACCCTGGAGATATATCGAGATTCCACCATATATATATATATAACAAATTTATCTGAAATTGTGATGTATTGTTTTTTCATCTTAAATTTTGTAAAACATCACAATTTCATGAACATTTGTAACAAATTTCTATGATGTTTAAAGTTGACCCTTGTTTTGGATTTTATATAACAGTGTGAATGCACACTGCAGATGGAATCGTAAATGGAAATGGTCCATTCATTAACCTTGCCATTTTGTTTCTTTATGGTTCTGGTGATTAATTTTAAAGTTTGCCCTGAATGCATATCACATGGAATTCTCGAACACTGTGAAAGCACATGGAATCGTAAATGGAATTGGTCCATTCATTAAAGTGTGGATTTGTTGTTTTTGTGGTTTTGGTTAATTTTGAATTCCTAAGGTAAGTTGAAAAAAACTAACTTAACCAGATGTTATGTTTCACTCATATTCATAATCACTTAAACTAACTCTCTATATTATATTTTATATAATACATAAAATAATAATAATAATAAAAATAGACAAAAAAACAGTTTCATTGTTATTTTATTAAGAATTAAGTGAACCTTTCGATTACATATAGAATTAAGTGATTCTCATCAACTTCTTTGTGAAACTGGGCGCTGGAAAAGGCCAAAAGAAATGTGGGAGGAAAGAGTATGTATTTTGTGTTCTTCAGTAAAAGTGGAAACAGAAAAATATTTCATATTAGAATGTGAGTAGGGAAAATTATGCAGGTATTCTCGCAGCTAGTTCTTGGGATAATCTATTCAGCGAAGAGTTTGTTGGGAGCGGTTATTGGAAAAGGGCCGAATTCAAAAGCCACATGGAAAAACAAAGGCTATCTTTAGCATCATGGACGAATTCAAAAGCCAGATGGAAAAACAATATGTCCCATAGGCTATTTTTAACCTCGTGGACATTAAAAACTACTTACTTACTATAGATAAAAAAAACTAATAATCTTTGAAAACATAACAAGTTCTTGATAGTTTAGTATAGCTTTAAACTATTCAAAATTTGTTTATGTTGTCTTCAGTCTAGTAGCTTCATACTAATACAAAATACATGGTCATTGCTTGTTCTGTCTTTAAAATAGAAGATAACTATCTTCATTAACAACAACTTATTTTATAGATTCTTCAAAAAAAAGTCATCCCATAAGAGAGTCCAGTGTCTTCTTGGAGAGCATATGAAATATATAAATAATAAAATATATATTAATTTAAATAAAACCATAGATTTACTATTTTTTCCCCTAAAAACATAGGTTTATTATTGAATGTCCCAAAACATCATTATTAGTATAAATAGAATCAATGTTACAATAGTTAGTTGAAAAGAAATTTAAATCTTGGTATGTATGTTTTTATGGTTGTTGTATAATCATTCCGGAGTTAATAATTTATTAGTACATTTCAAAAACTACTTATATAATGTAACTCTAGAATAATTATAGTTTAAATTAAAAATTAAAAAATGTTTATAATAATAACAATGTGATCTACACCTTAATATGAGGATATGTTGAGGCTTGTTATGTTATGTTAGATAATTCTATATTTAAAAAAAAAAAAAAAACTCTGATTAATTAAAAAAATAACAATAAATAATAAAAATAAAATAAACTCAATTAAAAAAACAATTACAATCAAAGTGTAAAACTTACATGGAATGAAATAATAAAATACAAATTTACTCTTGAAGATATTAGATCCATCTAGATATTCCATAGATTAAATTTTAAGATGGATATGTATTGGTTAAGTCCAATAAGTAAACAATATTAAAAATTTTATATTTATTTTTTTATAGTGAACATATTTTTTTTACATAATGTTAATATTTTTTTGTTAATCTTTTCAATCATAAAAACAAAATCTCAAAACAAATCCATTAAATCATTATCATTATCATAAAAAAAAATTAAGTCATTATCATCATCATAAAATATTTTTTTTAATTATTGAAAAAGTAATTGAAAATCACAAAAATTAAAGGTAAGAGAAACCAAATTTATTTATTCCTTTTGGGCAAGAGGTTAGGGGTGGTATGTGGTTTCATGTATGGGATTAATGAATATTGGCTTTCTTGTGGATACTATCTAGGTTGAAATCATCATCTTTTGGTCTTGGAGTAAGACCTAAGCTTTGCTTCTAGGCTAAAATCGTCTTTTACTCTTGGAGTAAGACCTAAAACTGCTTCTCACTGGCTAAGAGCTCATCTTCCTCAGACATAAGGAAAAAGGTTAATGGCCCGAGACCTAGAGGTATTTGGTAGGAGTGGAAGTATGCCCCCTTACAAACCACCAATGGGTCATTTCAAGTTGCATGGTTTTCCTTGAATAACATTGGGTCATTTCAAGTTGAATCAACATGCATTCGTGAATAGCAACTAGTGATGGTTGTCTTCACTACTAGTTTACAAGTGAATTATTATAGGTTTTGCCACCTTCCAAAAAGTAAAAAAAAAAATATTAATAAGTTATGCAACTTAATCCAAACATTCCATGCCATGTCAATTCATATGGTCAATTATAAGTTATCTACAATACAAAGTTGATTTTATTTCAATTTTCTACTTCACATTTTCATTTACTTATAAAAAATGTGCATTCAAAGAAGAAGATGAAAAAAGAAAATACATATAATATAAATATTTGTTAAAAATTATTGTTGACCCTAAAAATGGTAAACATAAACATAGTTGCAAATGTCACAACAAAGCTACCTACTGCAAATTTACCACAAAATTGTAATAGCCTCCCAACTCTAATAAACACCAATATCACTTTAGTTCATGCTCAAGCAACTGAAATTCCTTTTAGGCACTATAAGGTATCCGCCTAGTGTGCACCAAAGTCAAGTTGATGAATATGTTATAATTTACTAGTCCATGGTTGTTTGATACAATGCTAATGTGTGGTCATTTCATGGTTGGATTGTTTATTAATTTTTTATGTTAATTTTTTTTTTATAGTGAACATATTTTTTTACATAGTGTTAAATTTTTTTTGTTAATCTTTTCAATCATAAAAACAAAATATCGAAACAAATCAATTAAGTCCTTATCATCATCGCAATTTTTTTTTTAATTATTAAAACATTAATTGAAAATTACAAAATTTAAAGGTAAGAGCAACCAAATTTATTTATTCCTTTTGGGCAAGAGGTTAGGGGTGGTATGCGGTTTCATGTTTGGGATTAAGCCTAGATGTTATTAGAAAGCACATGACCCATTGGAGATAGCTTCAACAATGACCACAATGAATATTGGCTTTCTTGTGGATATTATATAGGTTGGAATCGTCTTTTGGTTTTGGAGTAAGACCTAAGCCTGCTTCTAGGATGAAATCGCCTTTTGGTCTTGCAATAAGACCTAAAATTGCTTCTGACTAACTAAGAGCTCATCTTCCTCAAACGTAAGGAAATAGGTTAATGGCCCAAGACCCAAAGGAATTTGGTAGGAGTGGAAGTATGCTCCCTTATGAACCACCAATTTGTTTATTACCCCCGTAGCCTAGGGGTAACTAAGGAGATCATGTCTCGAGGCCCACATGTTGTAGAAATGGAGTTTTGAAATCTAGATGGATAGATCATAGCCCTGGAGGGGCCCTTCTTTTCATTGATTCATCCTACACATCACTAACAACAACATCCACCACATCGGCCTGGTTCCTGCAAGGTAGTGGGTCTTGCTCCATGAGGTAATGGCTCCAGGTATCATGGTATGTATCACTTCGATATTTGAAGAACTTGAATATGTTGCGATGAATCTTTCTTGATTTTAAAATGTTTTCTTGGAATTTATGCTCCTTGCCTTGTTTAAACCTGGGGGGGGTGACATGGTGCCCTCGTAAGTTGGTTGCCCTTAGTAATAGGTTGGTACTTGGTGGTTCCTTGAAGAGTCATCGTCCATTCCCCACCATACTTGTCACTTTCCATACTTCTTTCCCTCCATCTGCCCAACCTTTTGGGATCTTCGGGTGTATTGACCCAAGAAGGAATTGTACCTTACCTCAGGGGAAGAAGGGGCTGAAGGCCCACCTATCATTCACCTTTGAGATGCTTCGCCCAACGATCCTTGAGAAATAAGTGACACACTTCTCCACAATAAATAAGGGACCTGCAAAAGTAATCACTCAGGGTGTTAGTTGGGGGATAGGAGGTCTCATCACGAGTCGACCTATCATGATCATGGGTGCTTAGTGGTATGACATTACCATCATTTCGTCACCAAACCAGGGTAGTGGCTCTCAGTTGCATGACTAAGGGAAAGGGGGTCTCATCATGAGCCAACCTTCTCATTTCCGCAAAGTATTTGTGAATGACATTGTCATACTTGAACACCAAGCCATGATAGTGGCTTCCACCTAGTTCCTTAAAACATAAAAGAATAAAAGGATTAAGAAAATGACAATAAGTGGGCTTGGAAAGATTTGCATCATGGACAAAGGACCGCTCACCCTCTACAAAGGCACCCATAGGTAAGACAATACAAACCCTTGTATGTCATGAACCCCATGCCCAAGAGTTTAACCCACATCATATCACATGCACACATGACTAGGATTGGTTCCACCTAGGAAACATCTTAAACCTAGGGTTTATTGACCCAATAGGACATATTGAGACCCTTTCCAAACCTAAATTTGGCAAGTTGTATAACGTCTTTGAGCATTTGTTTGGGTTAGGGTGGTTTGATGTACATGTTCGAGTTAGATGTGATTTACTTTCCATGATTCTTGTGACTTATGGACCCCTAGAGGGCGTACTTGTTGTCTTTGCGGGACTTTTCCCGGTGGACATGTATTCATGAGGAGATGACCGGTTCGAACCTTCATGAGGGCCTAAAACCCATGGATGGATGTTGAAACCCTAAGCTTGGGGCATGACAGGGGTGACTGATTTTCACATTGAAGAAGGAAGTCGTTGCCTTTGGAGGCACTCTGGCAGGCATAGACGAGAGAGCTCCATTATTCTTCACTGGGATGCTAGCCTTTGAAGGCCTAGAGACTACTCACCCAGCGCATGACGTCATCATTGAGGGGCTAGGGTTTCATGGAGATGATGTTCCAGTAAAAGAAAGATGTTTTGCACAATGTTTGGCAGATGATGACATGATTAGGACCTAGGAGGCCCAATATTCCACTATTTAGGAATGGTCATCCCCCATTGGAGCTCAACATCACCCTAGAAAGGGCATGACATCACCCTACTAGAGTTTATTCATGTAATTTTGTTAAAAAAAAATTTGAAGTAAATGTTTAGGGTTGGCCCTGATTTTTTGACCTAAAGTAATTAAAGGTCAATTTTTTGTATAAATAAACAAAATTAACTTTATTTTGGATGATAACTCACCTCTCACAAGAGGGGGACTAGAATTGACACCTTTTTTGGGTACTCGGCTGAAATTTTGAGGCACACTTGCTTGGAGACTTGTTTGGATGCATTTTTGGATTATTTCTTGGTGGAATTTTGGAAAATCTAGGGTTTTATGTTTGATTATTCTTGGTGATGTAAGTAAATATGCAATTTTAATTTCATGATAAATTTTATGGTATGTTTATTTTTTTAAGATTGTGAAATTGCTTGCTTGAAAACCCTAGGAATAAGAAACATAAGGTGCTTCTTTCTTGCTCTTTGTTTTGCTAATTTTTCCTAAGAAGATCTTGTCTAGACAAACTTATAGAGCCCTAAAGTGTTAGCACTTTAGAAGTTTTGTCTAGTTCTTATTTCATTAAATATATTTCAAGAGTCTAAGGATAGGAGAAATCGCTAGGGCCTAGAAGTGCCTACACCCTAGTTGAATCTTCTCTTTGGGGCTTGGTGCTTTAGAACTTAAGGTACTACTTCTCAAGCTTTCGCCTTGTTATCTCTTAGACAAGTACAATCATTTTTATTTCTCCAAGTGATCTGGGATCTTTTCATCGATCTGACTTATTAAAGAATTGTATTAAATGAGCATAAATTGAAGTGCACCATAAAGAAGGAATAACTCAATAATGAAGAGACATATGCATCAGATATGAACACAAAAAACTTGATAACGGAGTTTGTCCCTAGTGGACTACGTCTCTAGGTCCTGCTCTCAAATGGTAGGCCTTTTTATTAACTCAGTAAAAGAATTTGGCAAAATACATAAGTATACCTCATTATGGAGTTAAGTTGTAGAACATTTGCTCAGATCAGAAAACAAACAACACCATTGAATTTGTGGCGTCGCATTACCTAAAAATGACAGTCTCCACGCCTTGATCTGAGTCTGACACTTTAAGACCCTTAAGAAATTTTGTCTTGATTTTCGTGCCTGCACCTGCAATTAATTACTGGGAAATTTTCTCGTTTTTCGTTCCCTGTCCGTACGGTCACACCATTGGTCTACCCCCCGTACACAGCCGAAATCCAAAACTTCAGTAATATTATGGGTGGATTGTACCAAGTCACATCCCAGCCTAATTAGTTGGGCGGACATGGCAAAGGCGGAGTGGATAGGGGAGATCCCGGGGTCTAACCCGTGGGCTCCCGTTTTGGCGTATTGTTGCACTGTGTATATATATATGGTGGAGTTTGTTGGCAGTTGGCTAACTCTGGCAGAGCCTTTGGCGGATGTGCTTACTTTAGTGGATATGGATCCCATCCGGCCAGATTTGGCGGATATTCTACCAACTTGGCAGATTGGGGGTTGGCGCTAGCCAACCCCACCACCTTTTAGAAAGTTTGATTGTTGGGTGTGCTTGTGCAATTGCAAGCTGCCACATGGTAGCCCATGATTGGGCCATGTGGCAACCTTTCATTGGCCCACATCACCACATTGCATGGTCAGCCACGTCAGTCTACCACATCACCTGCCAAGTGGAAATACAGTCTACCATGTGGCTATACGAAATGCCACGTGGCACCTTCCCATTGGTCCACAGATTTGATCGAAAAGGTCTAAAAATGAGTGACATGTGGCAGCCTCTAGTGCTGCCACATCATCATGCTGACGTCAGCATGACACATGTCTCCTTTTGCATGTGCCATGTACCCTGTACTGATGATGACGTCAGCAGTACGGATGGTGACTCATCCATGCTGACTGGGCTAGTTTGACCAAACTTTGACCATGAATATCTTTTGATCTGTAACTCTGTTCGACAAGTCGTTTACGCCATTGGAAAGCTTGTGATGCGTTCTTCGCAATGATGCCAGATTCACTGAGCTTTGAAGACTTTGAATTTTTTCCCTTTCTCTATCTGTTGAGACCATTCTGAGCTTCCTGAGGTGCTTCTACGAATTCTAAGTTATCCTTAGTCTTCTCTAGATCCCTTTTGGATCATGCCTTCCCACTGAGAGCTTTTTGGACCACCAAAATCTTTCATCAATTAACAGATAAGTGAGGGAAGAGTTCCCTCACCTTGTCCTTCTCAATCCACTTTGCCTTGCTTGGATGTGTGCCCTTTAAGCCCACTCAGAGATAATCAACATCACCCCTGCATGAAGTCCTCGTCCTCCTATCCAGGATTATATCTTCCTTCAACCTGTCGAAGTACTCAAAAGCAAACTCATCAACTGAAGGTATTGAAACTTCCTCACCCTAATCCATGATCATGGGAGGCTAAAAAATTTTCAAGTTTTCCACATTTACAACTGAGTAGATCTTCATATAAGGTGGAAGATATAGAAGAAAATAATTGGTACTGATTTTCTCCAAAATAGTGAAGTGTCCATATCGGATGGGCTTGAGTTTATTGCCTCCACCCTTCAATGTATCCTTGTTGATGTGAAGCCATACCTAGTCTCCAACCTAGAACCGATGATCAACCCTGTGTTTGTCATGCCGAGCTTTATATTGTGCTTGAATTTTCTCCAATTGTTCTCTAACTGCTTAGTGTACCTGTTGGATCCTTTGAATGAACTTGCAGGGCCTGTCTTCATTTCTTTCTTCATTGGAATCGACATCTTTCCCATACATCAAGTCCAAAGGGACCTTAGGAAAATACCCAAAACATGTCTCAAATGGAGAACACTGAGTGGAGGAATGTAAGGCTTGATTGTAAGCATGTTGTACATAGGGTATTTGTTCATCCCATAACTTGGGATGCTTGTTGCAGTAGCCTCGAAGCAAAAGTACCACTGTTCGGTTAACAACCTATGTTTGTCCGTTGGTATGTGGATGAAAAGCGGTGCTCCTCTTCAACTTGGTGTCCATCATTCTCCACAAGCTTGTCCAAAAATCCCCAAGGAATCAAGTATCTCGATCTAAGATAATGGATGTGCGTAACCCAAAATCAACCCAAACATATTGAAAGAAGAGATTAGCAGTCTTCTCAGCAATGATCTACCTTTTACATGGCATCAAGATACACATCTTGTTGAACCTATCCACTACACCATACAAATAGTCATGACCCCTTTTCAACATTGGTAAACCCCCTACAAAATCCATGGAGATACTTTCCCATGGATGGGATGGAACAGGAAGTGGTGAGTATAGCCCCAATTTTCTATTAGTGGGCTTACAAGTAGAACACATCACACACCCCTTTACATATTTAGTTACAATTGCTTTCATCTAAGGCCGGTAACAAAATCTCTGCAGATGATCCATAGGATTTCATACCCCAAAATTCCCAGACACAAGAGAAGTGTGAGCTTCTCTTATTACATGGACTCGTTCACTTGTAGGAATACATAACTTTCCAAGATGGTAGAGCAATTTCCCCTACAGACAATAGTTCTCTACGTGTGCACCATGGGTTAGCTTCTCAAATACTTCTTTAAAATCTTGATCAACGACATATTTTTCCACATAGATATCATGAGATAAAGAAGAATTCTTCAAAATAATAGAAACAAAAATAGGAGTTCTAGAAAGCATATCAGCTACCTTGTTACTTGTACCCTTTTTGTATTTGATTACCAAATGAAATTGTTGAAGAAAACCCATCCACCTGTAATGTCAAGATTGTTTCAGCTTGGTTTGTGCTTGGAGATACTGTAAGGGTTGATGATCTGTATGTATGATTGTTTCCTTCCCTAACAAGTAGTACTTCCATTTCTTTACTCTTTGAACTAGTGCATACAACTCTTTATTATATGTAGGATAGTTAACAACAACTTGGTTAAAATTTTCAGAGTGGTAACAAACAGACTTGCGATATTGCATCAATACTACACCCATGGCGTATCCGCCGGCATCTATCTCAATCTCTAAAGGATGTTGAAGATTCAAAAGTGTTAATACTGGTGCAGTAGTGATCTTTTCCTTCAAAGTATCGAAAGCTTTTTGTTGTTTTCCTCCCCACTGAAAAGTGTTCTTCACATTGGTTAATGCATGCAAAGGAGTTGCAATAAAAGAGAAGTTTGAAATGAATCTCCTCTAGTACTGGACTGCACCTAAGAAGCTTCATACTTCAGTTACAATTTTGGGCTCAGGCCAATTTACAATTACATCAATCTTGGAAGGATCAATTTTTAATTGTCCTCCTCCTACAATATGACCTAAGTACATAAGTGTAGTCTTGCCAAATTCACATTTGGACAATTTTACATACAACTTTTCCCTTTGCAAAGTATCCAATACTTTCTTTACATGCCTTACATGTTCATCCCAAGTCCCACTAAATATGAGAATATTGTCTAAATACACAATCACAAAATCATCTGTAAATGGCCTGAATACATCATTCATCACACGCATGAAGGTTGTGTTGGCATGTTTTACAGGAAAGCGTGTGCTTGTCATTGATGGCAAGAACAACAACGTCGATGCTTTACAGGAAAAGAATAAGCTCAGGAGGAGAAGTGAACAGTATGAAGAAACGAGAAAGCTCAGAAGAGATAGAAGTTTCCAGAATTGCAGACGAGATCCAAGATACATACTTGCAGGAGAGCCGAAATGAATCCTCGACCATCGGATCATCCGAAGTAAACTTCGGCCATCAGATCATTCTAAAAGTGGAAGGATGGGATAAGTTGGGTAAAGGGCATGCTAATCTCAGTGTCCAAGAATCGGGCACTCAGATCTACGGTCGATGGGGCATATTTGACCCCCCCGAGCTTTTTTCCTTTAACCATGGGGGGGGGGGGGG
>ML786130.1:16899-32421 GCA_009831015.1 Picea engelmannii
TCTGTTAACTCGGACCCCCCTCACTCATTACCACTTACCGCTTGACCCCCCCTCCGAGCAAACAACCAAACCACTCCCACATACCACCTATGCGCTCTGACGTCACACTCCACTACCCGCTACACGTCACACTCCACTATCGCGCTCTTCCTCCACATTCCACTATAATGCCTACACATCTCACCCACATCAACATACCGTCCCAGCAAGGACATGTGGCAGACCACATCAGCAAGAACACGAGTCATTCGATTTGAAAGATCACTTCGGGTGTATTCTCAACTGTTGATCATAGTATAGTGGAAGGATAGTGTAAGTTTGAGAAGTTGAAATTCTGAAGGGCGAATTTCTGACAACTATCCATCTCAATGTTTTATTAAGTCCTAGCTGTCGAATTGAACAATGAAAGGATGAGTGTAAGGATCAAATCTGACCATTTATTTGTTTCCGTGAATTAAATCGTTCGATTTGATCCATCTATTTCAGGATCACCGTCGAGATCATAAGATCAACGGTCTCGTCGCATTGTGGGGCTAGAGCATGCTCATGTCTTAATTTTTCTTGAGCGGGCCGCAATCGAAACCATAGTTTTGGAGAAAGGATGTGTGGAGGCTCGTAGTGAATTGTGGGGTGAAAAGTGGGTTCCCTCAAACTACCTTTGGTCGTGCCCACAATCACATGGTCATGTGAAGTTCATAGGCCAAGGTCATGTTGTGAAAAGGAGCTAGCATTCACTAGACCGAGATCCGGAAGCACCTTTTGAATAAGCATTTGGCCACCGCCAGTGGTCATGTGAAGGAAGGGGATTATAAGCTAAAGAATCCAAAGATGACTGGTTGTAAATGACAGAGAAGACGAAGAGTTTTGATTTCCAAAGAAGCCAAGGAATCTCAGGATAGCGCCCACTGATGATGAACACACTGAGCATAGCCACTAGAGAATTCGAAGAGCTTCAGGGTGATCGCCAGAGGAACTGAAGAGTCTCAAGGTAACTACCAGTAGGATGAAGACTCATCATAGAGACAATTGACAGATGGAAAAGTGTCGAAGACTATAACTGCCAGAGGATCCAAAGAATCTCAGGATAGCGACCACTGATGAAGAACAGACTTAGCATGATCACCAGAGAGAACGAAGAGTTAGGTGAATGATATGGCAGAGGATTTGGCATGATAAATATATGCAAAACAAAGAAGAGATGGTTGATTCTGTTGAGATTTATTCATGCGGGTATATGCATGATGTGTGCAGTAGCTGAAACGCACAAAAGAGGTGTAGCGCATAGAATGGAAATCACACACAGAGCATAAAGCACAGAAGTGAGACATAGAACCGAAATGCATATCTGAGAGAGGAAGAGAAAGTCGAGGTGTGCATGCAGAGACAGAGAATAAGATCAAAAAGCTCAAGAAGATGCGAGTAGGAAGACACTAATGTAGGCAGAGCAGAGAAGTGTAGAAGAAGAGTGACGAGACTGGTAAGCCATTGATAAATACTGTATCACTGTGATAAATTTATAAAAATAAAATATTTATATTTTAGGGTGGTAGGGAGGTGATAGGGAGGTGATAGGGAGGACTATTGTCCTCAGAGTTTCAAGTGGGTTCTTGAACATAGGGAGTTGTAGCTTCCATTTGGTTGCAACCAGAAAAACCAGGGTGGTAGGGAGGTGCAAGGGAGAACTATTGTTCTCTGTTATACAGGTTGGTGCCTATGTAACTGGAAGTTGGTGCTTCCATCTAGTTGGTGTTGGAACACTCAGGGAGTTGGTGCTTCCTTCTAGTGGGTGCTAGAGAAACTAGAGAGTTGGTGCTCTTAGCAAGTTGCATCTTGTAAAACAGAGGTGGTAGCCTCACAATGAGTTGGTGCTCATAAGAATGATAATGTACAGAAAATAAATATTACTTATCATATCAAGAATAAGAGGTTTTTCCCTTTATGGGTTTCCTCAGGAAATATTTGTCTCTGTATATTTCATGTGTTTGATCGATGTTGAATATTCTAATGCTTACTTCCCTGCATTATTGTGATCATCATTGAGTGTTCTGTAAAGATTTTAAAATGGGCATAATTGTTTAAGCACGGTAACAACTGATTCACCTGCCCCTCTCAGTTGTCCAACAATTGGTATTAGAGTCGGTTCTTTTTATTTAAAGGTAGATCAGTAAGATTAAACATGACAAGTCATGAAGGAACTTCAACCAATAAGCCCCCCCTGTTTAATGGAACAAACTTTGGCTTCTGGAAAGTTAGGATGAGAACCTACATAATGGCTTTAGGTGCAGATGTCTAGGATGTGGTAGAGACTAGTTATGTAAAGCCAATTGTACTAGCTAATAAGGATGACAAGCTAGAATTCAGCTTCAACGCTAAGGCTATGAATGCTATTCTGAGTGGGCTTGTAGAAGAAGAATTTGTAAAAGTTACACACTTAGAATCTGCCAAAGAAATGTGGGACAAACTCATTAGAAGTTATGAAGGTAATGAGAAGGTAAAGGATGTCAAGCTTCAAACCTACAGATTACAGTTTGAACAACTAAAGATGAATGAGGATGAAACAGTAAATAATTTTTTCGTAAGAGTTGAGGAGCTTGTGAATTCCATGAAGGGTCTCGGTGAGAAAAATGAAGACGTATTTTTAGTTCAGAAGATTTTAAGATCTCTACCAAATAGATTTAATCCAAAAGTTTCTACAATAGAAGAACTAAATGATCTTAAGACCTTGTCTATTGATCAAAGGAACTCTAACTGCTTATGAAATGAGGATTAGTAAGGATAAACCCACCTCTAGAGAAGCATCTTTTAAAGCAGATAAGAATGAGGATTCTGAGCCTGATGAAATTGAAGAAAAATTTGTGAGAAGACTAAAGAAAGGATCAGACAAATTTCCCTTCAAATGTTTTAACTATGGAAAGATAGGTCACTTTGCATCTAAGTGTCCACACAAGAAGAAGGACCAGAACTCTGAAGGTGAAGAGAAGTACAAATCTAAGAGATTTGGTAAAAAGAAAAGTTTGTGTGTAAACAATGACGACTCTTCAGGAGACACAGATAGTGACTCTTCTTGTGAAGATAAGGTAAACAACTTCGTGCTTATGACCAAAGAGGATTATGATAATAAAATAACAAGAAGTGATGTTGATGATGAATAATCTATGGTTGACTTGGAAGGAGAGTTGATCAGTGCTTTGGAAGAGATTGACAGATTCAGACTTAAGAAGAGAAAGAAAAAACAATTGTTGATACAGTTCAAGAAAGACAATAAAAAACCCAATGAAGACTTTGCCCTGCTAAAAGTGGAATTAGAAGAAGCAAATAAAATAGAGGACATTCTAAAACAACAGTTATCAGAGAAGAAGGCAAGATGTGAAGCCTTGGAAGAAGAGGTAGTAAAAACCAGAAAAGAGATGGAGAAGTTTAAAGCATTGTATCTCCAAAATCTTCCAAGCATTAAAGCCTCAACAAAACTAAACGACATTCTGAGCAAACATAGATCTCCTTTGTTGAAGACTGGTTTATGCTATGTAAGTGGTTCAAGCAGCAAACAACTAGAAATAAAAGAGTTGGTAAAGATGATCAAGTTCCAAGTCAGAAGACAATCAGACCATGTGAGTACTCTATCACCAGAAGCTAATAAAGACAAGATGATCCCTGGAAAAAAAAACACATCAAAAGATGGAGAAACAAATGCCAAGAAGAAGGACACCCTTCAGGTACCAAAATTTCTTCCATGGTTACTGTTTTTATTGCTCTAGTTTTGGTCATAACATTGCAAATTGTCAATTTAAGTTTAGAGATACACAACTGAGGAAATCAAGAAATAAGCAATCTTTGCAACATAGAACTAAACAACCAATGAGTAGACAAAGTTGCACCAATCACTTTGACCTATTGAACAATGATCTCGAATGCTATAACTGTCATAACTTCGGCCACAAAGCTACAAACTACCATCTGAAGAATTACAAAGCAGATCCACAGATAAAACCCTTAGCCATAAATGTCAGCACATGGAAAAAGAAAGATAGTGAAAAATGTGGTCTAGTACTTTCAGCTCAAAAACAAAAAGACCCATGGTATATAGACAATGGATGTTCCAAGCACATGACTGGAGACAAGGATAAGTTTTTGTCTATAAGTAAAGGAAAAACAGGAAATGTGACCTTTGGAAATGATGAACCAGGTAAAATCAAGGGTAAAGGGATGGTGAGTTTGAGTAATGGTAAAAGAAAAGCCCAGGATGTTCTGCTTGTAGATGGGCTGAAACATAATTTTCTTAGTGTAATTCAAATGTGTGACAGAGGATGTGAAGTGGTGTTCACTTCCAAAGATTGTAAGATAAAGACTGTAAACTCAGGACAAGTGTTGGCTAAAGGTATAAGGACAAATAATAATGTATATGTATTGAAAGAAGATAGAGAAGAGTGTCATCTAAGCAAACATGATGAAATCTGGTTATGGCATAGGAGACTTGGACATCTAAACTTTGACCACTTAATCAAGCCCAAGAATCTTGAGGCAGTAAAAGATCTTCCAAGAATATCAAAGCCACAAGATTTTGTGTGTAAACCCTCCCAAGTAGGAAAGCTAACCAAGACACAATTTAAATCCAAGATCTCTACTTCAACAGAGAAACCACTCCAATTAGTTCATACGGATTTATGTGGACCATCAAGACAGGAAAGTACGGAGAAAGAAAACTACTTCATGTTGATCATTAATGATTACTCCAAACTCACTTGGGTTGCTTTTCTCAAAGAAAAAGCTGAATCATTTGAGAAATTTAAAATATTTAAGGATTTAACTGAGAATCAAACAGGGAATAGATTAAAGGCTGTAAGATCAGACAGAGGAGGAGAATTTATGTCAAGTGATTTCAAGGAATTCTATGATAAACATGGGATCAAAAGAGAATACACAATCCCAGGAACTCCACAACAAAATGGACTAGTTGAGAGACAAAACATAATAGTTCATCAAATGGCCAGGTCAATGATGAATGAGAATAGCATTGGTCAAACCTACTGGGTAGAAGCAATACACACAACAATCTATATTCTTGACAAATCTCACCTTAGACCACACAGTGACAAGACACCTTATCAACTATGGTATGGAAGACCTGCTTCAATCAGACACTTCAAAATCTTTGGGAGTAAGTGTTACATAAAGAATAATAATGAAAACCTTGGCAAGTATGATGACAGGGCCGATGAAGGAATCTTCGTAGGGTATGCTACAAACAATAAAGGATACAGATGCTATAATAAGAGGCTGCATAAATTGGTTGATAGTATTGACATAAAATTTGATGAAGGAATCCCAGTAAGAGAGGTGTGGAATATTGAATCAACCACAAAGGATACAGTTGAAGTTGACAATGAACAGGTCCAAGAATTAGAAAAATAAGACACTTAGTCAGATGAAGATACAAACACTCAGGCAGACTCAAATCAGCAGACAACATCAAATCCTTCCTCCATAATTACTCAAAAGAATCATCCTGCAAGTCAGATAATTGGTGAGAAAGACAAAGGTGTACAAACTAGGAGAAGGATAATCAAAGACACTGAGCAATCACATGTAGCCTTCATATCCATGGTGGAACCCAAGAACTTCAATGAAGCCAGTGAAGATGTAAATTGGTTAAAATCAATGAACGAGGAACTGGATCAGATTGAGAAGAACAATACTTGGGAGCTTGTTCCTAGACCAGAATATAAGAATGTAATTGGCTCCAAATGGGTGTTTAAGAATAAAATGAATGAACAAGGACAAATTGTTAGGAATAAATCCAAATTGGTTTGTAAAGGGTATTCTCAAATAGAAGGACTGGATTTTGATGAAACATTTGCGCCTCTAGAAAGATTAGAAGCTATTAGAATGTTTCTTACCTATGCTTGTCATAAGAAGTTTAAAGTCTATCAAATGGATGTCAAGTCAGCTTTTCAAAATGGAGATCTAACAGAATAAGTTTATATGGAACAACCAGAAGGTTTCCAACTGTCAGATAACATTGACTTTGTTTGCAAGCTGAAGAAAGCCTTGTATGGGTTGAAACAAGCTCCTCGTGCCTGGTACTACAGACTTGATAAGTATCTTCAAGAGAAAGGGTTCAAGAGAGGAACAATTGACAACAATATATATATATCAAAATAGAGGGTAATGATTTTCTCATTGTGTTGGTCTATGTAGATGACATCATCTTCAGAAGTAATAATGCTTCACTAGTAAAATGGTTTGCCTTTGCCATGCAGTCTGAATTTGAAATGTCTATGATAGGGGAACTGCCATTTTTTCTTGGTCTGCAACTTACTCAGAGGTTTGAAGGACTATTTATTTCTCAGGAGAAATATCTAAGAGAAATATTGAAAAGGTTTCAAATGGAATATTCTACACCTGTGAGCACACCTATGGTCACTGGATGCAAGCTAAGCAAGGATGATGACTCACCTGATGTTGATCAGAGTTCATATAGGTCTATGATAGGCAGCCTGTTGTACATCACGACATCTCATATAGACATAATGCATGTTGTTGGAATGGTAGGAAGGTATTAGTCTGTACCTAAACATAGTCATTTGATAGTCGTCAAAAGAATATTCAAATATTTGAAAGGAACAATGAACTATGGCCTATGGCCTATGGCCGATGGTATCCGAGGAATCATAATTTTCAATTATCAGTCTATTCAGATGTTGATTGGGCTAACTGCATGGATGAAAGGAAAAGCACAAGTGGAGGTGCATTCTTCTTAAGAGATTCTCTTGTAGCATGGTTGAGAAAGAAGCAAGGTTCCATTTCATTATCGATTACAGAAGCTGAGTACATTGCAACTTCCACTTGTTGTACCCAAGTATTATGGATGATTCAAAAACTTGCAGACTTGGAGGTAAATTATACTACACGGATCCCAATTCATTGTGATAATACTAGTGCAATCAGTGTGTCAAAGAATCCTGTATTTCACTCCAAGACCAAGCATATACCCATCAAGTATCACTTATTGAGGGAACAGGTGACCAACATTGTTGTTTCTTTGCATTATATTCCATCCAACGATTGTTGATATCTTCACTAAACTGCTTGCAAAAGCTCAGTTTGAGTATCTACGCTAGAAGTTGGGCGTGACCCCATTATCAACCTAAGAGAGTCCATCCTGTCAGGGGGAGTATGTGTTGGTTGAATATATGATACCTTTGCAAAGTACTGCAATAGATCAGGGGGAGCATGTTTTCTTTGACATTGATGTCAAAGGGGGAGAAAAGGAGTGGTCTGGATGCTACAATTGGAGGTCCAAGCAACAACCTTTTAGGGTTGCCATCAATGCAAAGGGGGAGGTTGTTGCCATGTTTTATAGGAAAGCGTGTGATTGTTATTGATGGAAAGAACAACAATGTCGATTCTTTACAGGAAAAGCATAAGCTCAGGAGGAGAAGCGAACAATATGCAGAAACGAGAAATCTTAGAAGAGATAGCAGTTTCCAGAATTGCATACGAGGTCCAAGATACAGACTCGCAATAGGAGAAAAGGTCGAGACCCGTGAACACTTAGAAATTTTTCTAAGTTGGAGAGATCAAAAGCTCAGGAGGAAGAGCGACAATGGTTGTTGGATCACTGATCCAAAATACCAACAACCGTTAGATCCAGTGGATTTGTGAGGAGGTTACCGTTCGGGGAATCTCACTTCAAAAGAATTGGCAACTTGAAAGTTGAATTACCCGAAGCCCAAAATTTGAAATGAATGTGGACCATCGGATCTGGAGAAAATGAGATGACCGTCGGATTGAATTAATGGAAGGACAGGATAAGCAAGGGCTGAGATTTGAGATCACGATCATCCGAATATCCATCGATCGTCGAATCAAATTAATTGAAGCGTAATTTAAACAGGGTTAAAGATTTGAGAATTTGATTATCTGAATACTCGTCAGCTGTCGGATCAAACGTGAATTTTCGTCAGCCATTAGATCATTCTAATTGGAAGGACATGAGAAGCTAGAAGAGCTTCATCGCAGACATAATGGGTCGTTGATCTAAGATCCTGATCCAACGAATGTCATTCGTTTCAGGTATAAGGAAGTGAGGAGGTTAAGCTCCAGAGAAATTACTTCGAGAGTTTAAGTTTGAGATTTGAAATCCCTACAGTCCGGAGACCCAGAGAGATGAAATGAATCCTCAACCATCGGATCATCTAAAGTAAACTCCGACTGTCATATCATTCTAAAAGTGGAAATACATCATAAGTTGGGTAAAGGGCGTGCTAATCTCAATGGCCAAGAATCAGGCACTCAGATCTACAGTCAACAGGGCATATCAGACCCCCTGATCTTTCTGCTTTTAACCGTGGGGGGGGGGGGTTCGCGCAAGTGGTATTTTCCTTGTGGGACCCTCCTACGTGTCATCTTTCTGTTAACTTAGACCCCCCTCGCTCATTACCACTTACCACTTGACCCCCTCTCTGGGAAAACAACCAAACCACTCATACATACCACCTCCACGCTCTGACATCACACTCCACTACCTGCTAAACGTCACACTCCACTATCGCACTCTACCTCCACATTCCACTACACTGCCTACACGTCTCATCAACATCAACAGACCACCTCAGCAAGGACATGTGACAGACCACGTCAACAAGAACACGAGTCGTCTGATATGAAAGATCACTTCTGGTGTATTCTCAATCGTTGATCATAGTACAGTGGAAGGATAGTGTAAGTTTGAGAAGTTGAAATTCTGTAGTTTCGAAGGGTGAAGTTCCGACAACCGTCCATGTCAATGTTTGATTAAGTCCTAGCCATCAGATTGAACAATGAAAGGATGAGTGTAAGGATCAAATCTGACCATTGATTTGTTTCCGTGAATTAAACCGTCCGATCTGATCCGTCCGTTTCAGGATCACCTTCAAGATCGTAAGATCGACGGTCCTGTCGCATTGCGGGGCCCGAACATGCTCATGTCTTAATTTTTCTTGAGCGGGCCGCAATCAAAGCCACAGTTTTGGAGAAAGGATGTGTGGAGGCTCGTAGTGAATTGCGGGGCAAAAAGTGGGTTTCCCTCAAAGCACCTTTGGCCATGCCCGCAATCGCGTGGTGACATGAAGTTCATAGGCCAAGGTCATGTTGTGAAAAGGAGCTAGCGCTCACTAGAATGAGATCAGGAAGCGCCTTTTGAATAAGTGTTTGGTCACTGTCAGTGGTCACATGAAGGAAGGGGATTAGAAGCCAAAGAATCCAAAGACGATTGGCTGTAACTGACAAAGAAGACAAAGAGTTTCGACTGCCAGAGAAGCCAAGCCCACTGATGATGAACACACTAAGCATAACCGCCAGAGAATTTGAAGAGATTTAGGGTGATCGCTAGAGGAACTAAAGAGTCTTGGGGTAACTACCAGTAGGATGAAGACTCATCATAGAGACAATTGACAGATGGAAAAGCATCAAAGACTGTAACTGCCAGAGGAGCCAAAGAATCTCAGGATAACGACCACTGATGAAGAACAAATTCAGTATGATCGCCAGAGAGAATGAAGAGTTAGGTGTATGATCTGGTAGAGGATTTGGCATGATAAATATACACAGAACATAGAAGAGATGGTTTCTTCCGTTGAGAGTTATTCATGCGGGTAGATGCATGCTATGTGTAGTAGCTGAAACACACATAAGAGGTGTAGCGCATAGAATGGAATTTACACACATAGCATAAAGTGTAGAAGTGATACATAGAACCAAAATGCATATCTGAGAGAGGAAGATAAATCCAAAGTGCGCATGTAGAGACAGAGCAGAAGATCATAAATATCAAGAAGATGCGAGTAGGAAGACACTGATGCAGGCAGAGCAGAGAAGTGTAGCAGAACAGTGATGAGACTGGTAAGCCATTGAAAAATACTGTATCACTGTGAGAAATTTATGAAAAGCAAAGATTTATATTCTAGGGTGGTAGGGAGGTGCTAGCGAGGATTGTTGTCCTCATAGTTTCAAGTGGGTGCTTGAACACAGGGAGTTGTAGCTTCCATTTGGTTGCAGCTAGGAAAACCAGGGTGGCAGGGAGGTGCAAGGGAGAACTATTGTTCTCTGTTATACAGGTTGGTTCCTGTGTAACTGGAAGTTGGTGCTTCCATCCAGTTGGTGCTGGAACACTCAGGGAGTTGGTGCTTCCTTCTAGTGGGTGCTAGAGAAACTAGAGAGTTGGTGCTCTCAACAAGTTGTAGCTTGTAAAACAGAGGTTGTAGCCTCACAATGAGTTGGTGTTCATAAGAATGATAATGTATATAAACTAAATATTACTTATCATATCAAGAAGAAGAGGTTTTTCCCTTTATGGGTTTCCTTAGAAAATATCTATCTCTGTATATTTCATGTGTGTGATTGATGTTGAATATTCTATTGCTTACTTCCCTGCATTATTGTGATTATCATTGAGTGTTCTGTAAAGAGTTTAAAATGGGCATAATTGTTTAAGCACAGTAACAACTGATTCACCCCCCCCTCTCAGTTGTCCAACAGGTTTCCGGAGCATTACAAAGCCCAAACGACATAACTAACCACTCAAACAATCTGTTTAGTTTTAAAAGCAATTTTCCATGCATCATGTTCTACAACCCTAATCTAATGGTATCCATCGCGCAAATCCAACTTCGTGAAATAAATAACATTCTTTAATTGATCAAGTAAATCATCTATACAAGGAAGAGGGTATCAATTTTTCACGGTGATTTTGTCTAAGGTTCGGGAATCAACACACATTCGCCATGTGCCATCCTTCTTTGGCACCATCACGATCAGAGAACCATAAGGAGATGAGCTAGGCCTGATGACCCCTTGATCCAATATGTCTTGTACCTTCTTTTTGATCTCTGTCATCTCTACACCTGACATCATGTACATGCCCAGATTAGGAAGAGGAGAATACCATTGAAGATGTATTTCATGTTGGATTTCCCTCTTAGGAGGTAATCCATCTGGTTCCTAGAAAATATAATCATACTTAGAAAAAATATCAATTAATTCTTTCTTATGAGAAGGATCACATCCTTGGAAGGTGTCGGATGTTCCGACATCCTTTTCCCTTACGACCATGAGTACATATCTCTTATTAATGTTTATGATTCTCTTCATTTGTCCTGCACTAATAAGTGTGGTGTTTACCCTCATGTTGTGGGCTCTAACAATATATTCCACTCCCCCTTTAGTAAGGTGATATTTTTTCTCATGACAAAAGAAGATTGCTTTACTATCATAAGGATAAGGACTCCCTAGCACTATGCCACATATATCAAGTGATACAACATCCAAATCCACTTCATCATTCAACTTTGAAGCAATAGCAGATCTGACCCTACACTGCTTGGTGACATTAAGTTTTGCTTTATGACATACCCAACCAAGAGGATAAGGCTTTGGATGTGGTTTAGTTTCAAGACCCATCTTTTTGACAAGTGATTCAGATATCAAGTTTACTTGGGAACCCAGATCAAATAATGTATCTATCTTAGTGTGCTTAGATACAACTCTTATGTGAAATAATTCATTCCTCTTTCTTTCATCATCATGAGATTCATTATTGGAATTTGAACTAGCATTAATGGAATCTTTACCTTGTACTCCAACTTCTGTGATCTTTCCTTCATCTCTTGAATCAAAACCAAGATCTTGTTGCACYGTAGCAACAATCTTTGTCTTCCCCTTTCCACCAAACGGTTTCAGTCTCTTCTCTGGATGTAGTTTCCAACAATGTTCATCATCGTGACCATTCTTCTTGCAACGAGTGCAAGATGGATTTCATTCTTCCCTCTTTACAGTGGCGGTCTTTTTGTCCTTCCTTTTAAACTTCTTAAACTGCCGATGTGGGAGATTGGAAGGTTTCTTTGTGGGAACTTCTTGAAAATGCTTTCCCCTGTTCTCAAGGTGAGTGGCTTGCACACAAACTTTGTCAAGACTGTTGGGGTTAAACAATAGTAAAGTATGACGAATATAATTATGAAGTGTGCCAATATACTTCATTAAAGTTTCATAAGAATCTAAATGAATGTTTAATGCAAGATATTTCTTCCTAAATTCTTCCGTGAAACTTTGTATAGTTTGATTTTTACTTTGACTTAAAGTTTGCCATTCCATCATTACTTTATGTAAATAACCCAATGGATAAAATTGCTTCCTTATCGCTTATTTAAATTCTGACCATGAGGAAAGAACATTACCACACTTACTTCTGTCCTGAATTTTTCTCTCCCACCATACGAGAGAAGTGCCTTCCATCCGAAGAGAGGCCAATTGCACTTTAACTTCCTCTTCATCAATCTATTGAACACGGCAATATAATTCAACCTATCAGATCCAATTATCTATATTTTTAGGATTAGCATCTCCATTAAACATAGGTAAAGCAAATTTTACAACAATCTTTAATAATGGTTTCTTAAAAGAGGCTTTATGGGTAGAATGATGAGAATGATGAGAATGCTCAGAGGAATAAAATCTAGAACTTGATGGTGAATATGTAGGCTCAGGAGGGTCTCCTCCAGCTCCTTGATTCATTGAAGCATTATCATCTTCTTGTGCTTCCTTTTTCTTCCCTTTCTTCTTCATCCTTTTCTCGTAGTCTCCATACGTTCGCTCGACCATTTATGACATGCGATAAAAGGCCATATGGAAGTTTTTCTCTTGTTCATCACGCTTGTCCTCTTCGACCATTTTCTTCCTTCGAGATGCATGACCAACTTCTGGGTTGAAAATCTTAAGTGTTCCTTCACCCAGTTTATGCTTGGCCCTAGTAAGCATTCACACTCAACAATTCAAGTCAAATATGACTGCTTTGATGCCAACATGATCCGGGATCATTTCATCAATGTGACTTATTAAAGAATTGTATTAAATGAGCATAAATTGAAGTGCACCATAAAGAAGGAATAACTCAATAATGAAGAGACATATGCATCATATTTGAAGACAAAAAACTTGATAACGAAATTTGTCCCTGGTGGATTATGTCTCCAGGTCCTTCTCTCAAATGGTAGGCCTTTTTATTAACTCAACAAAAGAATTTGGCAAAATACGTAAGTATACCTCATTCTGGAGTTAAGCTGTAGAAGCTTTGCTCATATCAAAAAACAAACAACACCATTGAATTTGTGGCGTCAAATCACCCAAAAATGATTGTCTCCATGCCTTGATATGAGTCTGGAACTTTCAGGCCCTTGAGAAATGTCGTCTCGGTTTCTGTGCATGCACCTGCAATTAATTAATTAGAAATTTTCTTGTTTTTCGTGCCCTGTCCGTATGATTGCACCCTTGGTCTACCCCCCGTACACTATCAAAATACAAAACTTAAGTAATATTATGGGCGGATTGTACCAAGTCACATCCTAACCCAATTGGTTGGGCGGACATGGAAAAGGCGGAGTGGATAGGGGAGATCCCGAGGTCGAACCTGCGGGCTCCCATTTTGGTGTATTGTTGCACTTGGTATATATATATGGGGCAGAGTTTGTTGGTGGTTGGATAACTCTAGCGGAGCCTTTGGCAGATGTGCTTACTTTGGCAGATATGGTTCCCATCCAACCAGATTTGACGGATATTCTACCAACTTGGCAGATTGGGGTTTGGCGCTAGCGAACCCCACCACCTTTTGGAAAGTTCGGTTGCTAGGCGTCCTTGTGCAATTGCACGCTACCATGTGGAAACCTTTCATTGGCCCACATCACCACATTCCATGGTTAGCCACGTCACTTCTGCCACGTCACCTTCCAAGTGGTGGTATGGTCTTCCATGTGGTTATACGGACTGCCACGTGGCACCTTCCCATTGGTCCATGGATTTGACCGAAAAAAGTCCAAAAATGAGTGACACGTGGCAGTCTCTAGCGCTTCCACGTCATCATGTTGATGTCATGTTGATGTTAGCATGACACGTGTCTCCTTCTGCGTGTTCCATGTACCCTGTATGGATGATGGATTCATTCATACTGATGCTAACGTCAATAGTACGGATGCTGACTCATCCCTGTTGATTGGGCTAGTTTGACCAAAAAATTGACCATGAATACCTTTTGATCCTTAACTCTGTTTGACGAGTCATTTACGTCATTGTAAAGCTTGCGATGCACTCTTCATGATGATGCCAATTTCACTGAGCTTTGAATACTTTGAATTTTTTCCCTTTCTCATTCTACTAAGGCCATTCTAAGCTTCCTAAGGTGCTTATGCGAATACTAAGTTATCCTTAGTCTTCTTTGAATCCCTTCTAGATCACCAAGTTATTGTGTTGATATAATTAACTCCATAAGCCCTAAAATGCACTATCTCTTGCTTCTCTCTTGTTGAAGGATTGATCAAACACTCAAACACTTTTCTTACAAGCTTTTACTAACTAATTCTAGCACTAATTTAGCTTAGATCACTTTTTTTGTTTTTTTGTTACAAAGTATTGCTACAACCATCTAATAACAACATATTTTTTGCATAATTTGCATTAATAGCTAGCAAATCACTTAAGAAATTTCTTGTGACAAGTCTTTATCATTCTACATAATAAATTCTATCTTTTCATTGTCCTTTCAAGAATTTACGAGGCATATTTCTTGCAGTTGTTACAAAATATTGTTTGTTGTTGTAAAATTTTATTTTGCTGCAATTTTATATCATCTAGCACTTATTGTCATTGTCTATTGTCTACTGAGGTATTATGATCATATTTGTACTTGGGATCATTGTATATGCATGCTATATTGTCTTGTTCCAGGCAGGTACATCAAGCACTTCATCAACCTCAATTTTTAGACATAGACTTAGTGACTTTGGTAACCAGTGAGAGGGGCAAATATATCTTGACCATAACCCTAATATTCCAACCCTTTAGGTTACCGGGGATGCCTCACCTGGGGTAGACATCTTCTACTCCTAAAAGAAAGGGATTTCCTATTGATTTGAAAATGATAGGATATCCCATTGTTATGCCAATCTCCCTTACTAGCCTTGGGATTTGGGCAAGTACATATTGTGCGATAACAAGGTCATTTCAGGTTGAATGATTTACTTGAATAACAATGATGAATCAATGTCCATTCATGAATAACAACTAGTGATGATTGTCCTCACTACTAGTTGACAACTAAGTTATTATAGGTTTTCCCACCTTCCAAAAAGAAAAAAACAAATTTATTAATAAGTTATCCAATTTAGTCCAAACATTCCATACCATGTCAATTTCATATGGTCAATTATAAGTTAACATCTACACTCCAAAGATTATTTTATTTGAATTTCCTACTTTACATTTTCATTTACTTATAAAAACTTTGCATTCCAAGGAAGAAGATGAAAAAAGAAAATACATATAATACAGATATTTATTAAAAATGATTGTTGACCCTAAAAAATAGTAAACATAAACATAATTGCAAATTATCACAATAAAGCTACCTACCACAAATTTTTAATAACCCCCAACTCTAATAAACACCAATATCACCCTAGTTCATGCTCAAGCAGCTCAAATTCCTTTTAGGAACTATAA